>JARQOC010000001.1:124486172-124521934 GCA_033576535.1 Allobates femoralis | reverse complement strand
TTCCCTAAGAAAGAGAGCCACCCACACCGAACTTTTAATGACACTAGCCAGGGTCATGGAGCAGGGTCCCTGTGATCCCCGTGATGAAGCCTCAAAAAAGCCTGTTTCTGATTATCCAAGGCCCTGGAGGGGCGTGACATGGAAGGCTTATGACTGGTATTGAAAAGGAAGGCGGCCATGTTGGTCACTGATTTTTTTAAAATGTATTTCTGCACATTTTGAGTTGTTGGCTATAATTTTCATTTAAAGGATTGAAAATAATCAATTGAAATGGGAACATATATCATTTTTCATTTAGTTGCATAATAATTTTGCACTCTAACAGTTACCTAATAATTCTGCACACATAGATATTCACCTAAGAAAGACACAACCTCACTTTTTCCTTTCTTAAAGAGAACCCGTCACCATAAAAATGCAGTATAATCTACAGGTACTATGTTATAGAGTAGGGGTATGGAGTAGATTGATATATAGTTTTTGTGAGAAAGGATTCAGTATAACCTGTGATTTCATCATTTAATCCTCTGCTCTGTCTGGGATTGGGGGTCCCGAGGGCGGTCCTATCAGTGACTGGCAGCTATCCTTGTATAAGTGTGCATACAGAAACAGCTGTTGCTAACTGATAGGACCGCCCTCTGGACCCACAATCCCAGACAGTGCAGGGGTTTAAATGATGAAATCACAGGTTATACTGAATGTTTTCTCACAGAACTATATATCAATCTACTCAGTCCCCCCTTCTCTATACCAAGGTGCCTGCAGATTATACTGCATTTTCTGATGACAGGTCCCCTTTATATATTTCAAAATTCTAGTTGTAGCTGTTCAATAACAAAACAAATCATTAATAATACAAATTGCCTAATAATTGTGCACACAGTGTGAAATGACCCTGGAATTTTAAATTGCATTCGACAGTGGAAGACTTAGAATTTTGCCTACATCCAACTATTCAACAGTGACTTGTAGGGGCAAGAAAGGCTTTAATGGATGGGCCGAAATGCGCCACAAGAGATATACTGTAACACTGGATGCAATTGGTCTGATCAGCAGTGTTGTTATTCCAAGTAGAAGTCAGCAAACTTTATATTGAAATATACCCTAGTTCATTGCAAAATAAAGAAAGATTGGTGATATTTCGTTTTTCTGAATGCCAATGTGAGAAACTAAGATTGTAATGACTTACATTACAAAGTATATTACTTTCTTTTATACTACAATATACTATATTTCCTCATGTGCTGCCAAGTTAACAGAAAACCAGTTCTTCTAGACCAGTGATCTTCACTCTGTGGCTGCTACATTATTCCTTTTTGTGCCCCTAATCCTAAGTGCAGGCACAGAAAAGAAAAAATTGATATGTCCAATTGCATATAATATTACGGACGTGTAGCATGTATTGCCACGTGGCATCAGTAGATAAAGTGGCCTGGTGATACATGCCCATTGTGCCCTGTGTGCCACTCTACAGGTACTGTGCTGTACTCTTTGCCTATTCCATAAAAGCAATGCCTCCTGAAAAAGGCTCTGAATGATGGATTTACTATAGTGAACCAACAGAATTGTTTATTGTACAGATATAGGAGGTTAATTTGATTCTTCATCTATGGTAACTAAATGGTCATACCCATATGATGGAAATGTGCTTTACTAATTGAAGCATTTAATGGGCATCTTGATAATTATTGTCTATAGATAATGGTTATTGCTTAATTTAATAAGTGTAATGATAGCCAGCTCAGTTTGCTAATGGGGCCATGGCAAAAACCGGCACATTTAATAAGGATCATTAGTTTGAATCTATGAAGCCTATGAGCAGAATTGTTAAAAAGATGACCCTATTAAACCTAAATGTTCATAAACTGCAGTACATCATTTTGGATACTAGACAAGCAAACACAGATGCAAAGACGTACTGTACAATAAATTACCTGACTGTCGAGACATAGAAAGACATACGTAAAACATATAAAATCACCCATTATTACAAATATATTAACTGTTTTGAAAGAAGACAGAAATAAATATCAAGAAATTGTCCATATATTGTATAGCAGTCAAAATAAAGTGCATGAGGAATATCTACAGGTTCTGTTAACTCCAAATACAAAATGATCATGCATGAAAACAATGAGATCAAATCACTGTTGTTCAGATTTGATACTGACGTTTCTTAAAGAGACCTTGACAGCTTACTTCTCAGTTCCCCTAAACGACCATGAGAAATAATAAGCCCTTTTTATGGGCCAATTGATTTCTTTTTATTGAAAAAGACTTTTATAATTGGTGAAATGCTAGTCACGTGGGTGTTGTTTTCCCCAGCATATTACTAGTACAGTTATAAAACATTTTGTTGTAGAATCAATTAGACAATAAAAGGGCTTAATATAGTAATAATGACATAGTGTTGGTATGGAAGACGTGTGAAAGCTGTCAGGTTCCCTTGAACAGTCTCCTTTTTAAGGCTCCCTGAATGCTCAAAGTCGTCATACAGAAAAAGGAATTGCGGGAAATCCAGAATATGTTTTGTGTTTGAGGTTGAATTATTAACCTTATTAAACTGGAGTCCCACACGAAAAGAAGTTGATATTGATGACCTATCATTGATATCAGAACAGTGGGAATCCAGCACCTGGTAGATCCACTGATCACTTGTTTTTAGCTCCAGTGGTGGCTGGATGTAAGAATGGAGCTTCACCTAGTAGTATCCACTGATGAAGACTGTAGCACAGTTCATATTCAGCCTGGCTAAACATTCATGTTTGTGGTGGAGTTTGAAAAAATGACCAAGATAATAGGGATCTGATGTATATGGCCAACTTCAGATAAAGCATAGCACACTGTTAACTGTGCCAAGAAATGCTCCCATCTTGATCTTAGCAAAGTTTTACAGGATCCAGCTAGGCGAGCATGTCTTTCTACCAGTTCAACAGACTGTGTTATGGGAGTCATGCATAGGAAATAATTTCTCCTCCCAGGAAACCCCTATCCCCATCCCTGCATCATAATTCTATATTTTGCTATATTGGCCTGCACCTATATCACACATCTATGAGCAGAATCAATGGTTCCTACTGTGGAAGTGACAGCTGTTCCTGCTTCTCCCCTCTTAGCAACCCCGACCAGGCTCCAGGTATCCCCACCTGATAATCATAGCTTTATGAAGATGATATGGCTGAATCATAACACCAATATACAAGAACACCAACGGTTTTATCCTACTACCTCTAACTGTGGTTTGTTTTTGGGACCCTAATTAAGGTACAAGTTTTAGTGGATCTGAGATTTATGACCTGAAAAATAATGGTAATAGTTACAAAGTAGAATAATATGGAAAAAAGAATGAACAACACTCTTTCTCCAATACACAATTCTCTTTGCTATAGTTTAATCTAAAGGTCAATTCAAAGGGACCAACACTGGCATGATACGACCGCCAATCTGTAAACTTTTACTGATCAGCAGATGTTTAAAGGCCTGTTTACACAGGCAGACCAAAGCAAACGATGCGCACTAGTGATCTACACTTGATCGCTTAACGTGCAGAGGCTACCATGGTTCTCAGCAGTGCAAGTCCTGTTTATATAGGATGATACCATGCCAAAAATGGTGATCTTAATACTGCAAAAAGGATTATTTCACCTGATGAATGTGTGTTTACATGACAATATAATCATGAAAGGAGTGTTTTATACAATGCTTGTTCATAATTAGCTTGCAGTGTAAAAACCCCATAAGATTTTGTATCTCAAGCTTGACTTTACTTCTACCTCAGGCCTAACCTGGGAAAATCTGAATAGTTTTCAGCTATTTATATGCCATGAACTTCTTGCAGTGTTTACATTCATGACTGAAAACCATATGTTGGACCAATCTCAAAATGATAATTCGCATATTTTGCTGTCAGTGCAGCCTCAACCTGCTGAGCGGATATTTGAAGGTTAAATCTCGATGCATGCAATGTTTTATTCAATATGTCCACACACAATAAACACAGAAATAGTGAAAGGCCATTTCAGAGCTGTCATACTTGCGCAGCAAGTCTTTAGTGCCAAGGAGACCTGTAATTAGTAATCTCCTCCACCAGCTGTTATCTCACACTACCCCCGGCTCACAGCGGACATATGCAGGCACTTCCTCCACCAATAAGAAAATAATATTGATCGCATTAAATACGTATTCATGATCAGCATTTTCATTATTGACAGTAGCTGATGGGTCTCACTGCAGGACCGTAAAAGGAAATGGAACTAAATGTAAATTAGCGGCGCAGAAGACTATCGACACTCAAATTAACAGACATTATCCATGCTCTAGCTGTCCGACTCTCTGATACCGCTAATATGTTATCCGGCTGTTTTTCTGTACATATATCAAGGTCTAATTAAACTGTCAAAACATCCTAAATAGAAGGTACTTGAAATGGCAACAATTTGTGAATGACATATTGTTTTATAGCAGATATTTCAGCAACAAGTAGACACCGAAATCATTTTATTAAAGCACACCTATCGTATTAGATGAATTTCCTCTATCTCACCTTTTTTTCTTTTTGCGATTCCCTCCAAACATTCACACACATTTACAGTAAACTGCGGAGAGAATGGCGATACAGTTGCAATTTCCCACTTTGTGTCTCTGGGACTGCAAGCTGTGAGAGGGGAGCGGAAACCAAAATGTGAGGCATCTGACATAGAGAGTCATTTATCCGGAAGGAGCCTATCTACTCTGCAGACATGAAGAGCCGTTTTCAAAGTGAAGCCTTGGCATGGAAAAAGACCTGAAAGCACAATTTATGTCTATACTATGTCTTAGGCCTCCTTTTTGATCAGTATTTCATCAGATTCTATGCCAAAACCAAGAGTGTCCCTCTTGTTTCAAAAAAGTCACCTTCTATCTGTTCAACACAAAAGCATGATCAGTGTTTCCAAACTGCAGTCCTCAAGAGCCACCAACAGTGCATGTTTTCAGGATTTCGTTAATAATAATATTTATTAATTTATATAGCGCTATTAATTCCATAGCTCTTTACATTTGGATCAATGTCCCCATTGAGGCTCACAATCTAAACCTCCTATCAGTATGTCTTTGAAGTGCAGGAGGAATCCAGAGTGCCTGGAGGAAACCCACGCAAACACGAGGAGAACATACAAACTGCTTATAGATGTTGTCCTTGGTGGAAATTGAACCCAGGACCTCAGCGCCGCAAGGCTGCAGTGCTAAACAATGAGCCAATAATATTAATATTGCACAGGTGTTGGAATTATCACCTGTGCAATACTAGAAATTATTGAAAACATGCACTGCTGGTGGCTCTTGAGGACTTCAGCTGGGGAACACTAAGCTAGATATTAGAGCAACATACTACAGGATCACTGACAAATTCCACTTGTCTATATACAACACTATGAAATTATAATATGCAGATGAAGTCCATGGAGCCTCGGTTAAGAGTCTACAACATGGACACCAGCCAGTTATCCCACCAGGGAAGGACCTAGCCCAGGGTATTAGTAGCCCTTAAGTCACTATCCAGTCCTTGCGAGCTTGAAGATATGGCCAGGGGTTTACCATGGACTAGGTATCCAACCACAGACAGCTGTTTCGGGGTTGTTGCCCCTCATCAGTGTGGCGCAGGATTCTGGCTGGGTGAGAGCAATGCTTGATAGACAGACATCACAAAGCACCCACTGACCTTGTGGAGACCAGTGGAGGATAACACTGCGGGCACCAGTTAGAGCACTCAAACACAGTGAAACCCAAGGTGCATTGCTCCCTAGAATTTGAATATGCAGATGAAGTCCATGGAGCCTCGGTTAAGAGTCTACAACATGGACACCAGCCAGTTATCCCAGCAGGGAAGGACCTAGCCCAGGGTATTAGTAGCCCTTAAGTCACTATCCAGCCCTTGCGAGCTTGAAGATATGGCCAGGGGTTTACCATGGACTAGGTATCCAACCACAGACAGCTGTTTCGGGGTTGTTGCCCCTCATCAACGTGGCGCAGGATTCTGGCTGGGTGGGAGCAATGCTTGATAGACAGACATAACAAAGCACCCACTGACCTTGTGGAGACCAGTGGAGGATAACATTGCGGGCACCAGTTAAAGCACTCAAACACAGTGAAACCCAAGGTGCATTGCTCCCTAGAATTTGAATATGCAGATGAAGTCCATGGAGCCTCGGTTAAGAGTCTACAACATGGACACCAGCCAGTTATCCCACCAGGGAAGGACCTAGCCCAGGGTATTAGTAGCCCTTAAGTCACTATCCAGCCCTTGCGAGCTTGAAGATATGGCCAGGGGTTTACCATGGACTAGGTATCCAACCACAGACAGCTGTTTCGGGGTTGTTGCCCCTCATCAGTGTGGCGCAGGATTCTGGCTGGGTGGGAGCAATGCTTGATAGACAGACATGACAAAGCACCCACTGACCTTGTGGAGACCAGTGGAGGATAACACTGCGGGCACCAGTTAAAGCACTCAAACACTATGAAATTAGACATAAGACAAAATATATATTTTTCTTAAGTTGTCTTACTGTACAGACCACAGTATCAAAAGTAAGATGGAACAGATCGGTCAATGAATTCCTACATTAGACCAGCTGGAAAATGTAATATACTAACAAGGTAAAGACCTCAAATAATGGCACAGTAACTCATCATTATTTCAACAGTGCTACGGGCAGTGAATGAAAAAATTACAATTTGATATACTGTACATTATAGAAAGGCTGGAAAGTGCTTCTGAAATAAAAGAGCTTATACTTCTATTACTGGAAGACAGAAAACTGGCACTGTAAATGTAGAAGATATGATGGACTAGCTACGTCATATTATGATATTGCACATAACACACAACTACTATTATAAGTGAACTCAAGATAAAAGTATCTTAAAGGGAATCATCAGCTCATTCTACCTCCCCTAACCGATTAGATGTGTGCATAGGTTATCAGCAACAACCTTTCCTAATACAAACCACTGCTCTGTACAGAGAAATTGACTTTGGAAGTGAAATTCAAATGCGTTTGTAAATGCTTTGGGTAGGTAGGGCAAAGCACATCCACTGCCTTGGATCCCAGATCTGATATCAGCCTAAATCTGCCACTACAATAAGTGACTGTCAGTTAGCACTGCAGCGGCATGTCAATCCCCCTGTGGAGGGCAGTGTTAGGTTGAGACTGGTGTTAGGGGCTGGGGCAGTGGAAGTGCTCTGTCCCACCCAGAGCATGTGCTGAATGATTTCATTTGCAAATATAATATTACCACTGCAGCTATCTGTATTACCATATAATTAACATGCCACAAACAAGCTGTCCTGACCACCACAGGAATAATGTACAGTATAAAACAAAATAAATGTGTGCTGATTTCACAAAGTGACTGATTTTGGAAAGATTACACAAAACCATTAATAATGTGAGCCATAAAAGACACCTTCAATCTTAATGAGAATATTTCCATGGTTTCCTCCACTGGTACCAGATACAGTGGTCCAAATCTCCAGCTGTCCAAGAAATAGAGGCAATTACATACTCATGGCGTTAGGTCTGATTTCACCATGCATAGTTACTTTGCTTTGTATAAACGTCTGAGTATGTGGCCTCGCTTGCAGCTACTATCTACCTTCCATATTTCACACGATGAAGTCCAGCACCCTGAAAAATACAACGCGTTTCAGAGAGCTGCCGTCTCCTTCATCAGGATAGGTGTGCACAGTAACCACAGTCATTATACAGAGTTCCCCCAATGTGTCAGGATAACAGAATCAGGTGTGCTCTATCACCTTCTATTGCATTGTATACCAAAACGGTACAAATCCACTCAGAACAACTAAAACAACTGTATCAAATAACTCTATTCTAGTATTAAGTCAATTAGATCTATTGTATCTATTTCAAATATCCATCTCCTCTCAGCCCTTAACATGTTTTTAATACTGTGTAAGAGGGCAAGGGGACGCATAGTGGATGGCAGGTATGTGTCACATGCCTACCTGAGGTCTGTGATGTAAGCCGGCATTAGCATCTATTAGTGGAGAGCAACACTGAGGGAGTTGTTAGTAACCAAGGGGCCGGCTTATGAGTCCTGAGAGTGACGGGCGGGTCCAGGACTCACATACCCTCCCAGGGGCGTGGTGTCCGGCTATGTAAGGGAGGTTGGACTTAGGCACAGGGGGAAAGTGATTAGGATTCTGTGTTTGCTGTGTGTGGTTTTCCCTGTGGAATGGTTTATGAGCAAATAAACCCTTCTGGTCTCACCTATGCAAAGCTGCCTCCTCGTGCTTCCTGACGTCGCCAGCGAGCCGCTCCGTTACAATAGTCACATCCCTTTGAATGGGTTTTAACTGACTGAATAGCCCGTAACTCTGATCATATAAACTGCCCCCCATGTCTCAGAACATTATGCTTGGGGTGTTGAATGAAGGATTTTTTCCATGTAAAAAATGCAACGTGTCTCAGGTTTAAAAATCTCACAAAATTCTTAGGGATTTTAAAAACAAGGACAATAAATATGAAATTAGAGTACATTTAGCATGTCTGTCTAAGGCTGCCATCACATCAGCACTTTTGCTGAATCGCGGCAGATTTACCGCATCTGCTGCATAACAGCCGACTTGCGGCAAGCTCCCATTCATTCTCTATGGGACTTGCGGCAGGTACGGCAAGTATGTTTTCTGCTGCGATCTGGCAAAGCTGCGTTTTTTTGACCTGCCACAACTGCCAGATTTGCCAGATCGCAGCAAAAAACGCACTTGCTGTACCTGCAACAAGTCTCATAGAGAATGAATGGGGGTTTGCCACAGGCTTGCCGCAAGTCAGCCGTTTCACAGCTGATGCGGTAAATCTGCCGGATCTGCCGCAAATCAGCAAAAACGCTGATGCGAAAGGGGCCAAAGGGAAAAATATATGGTACTAGATGCCCATGTGGTAAATATATGTGGGACGCACCAAACAACAATTATAGAAGAGGAATGGTGACCACAACAGAAATATCCTTAAAAAATCTGCTCTTGGTACCAGTGGATGAATCCATGTAAATATCTTTATTAAACCCTTTATAACTTGACATAAATGTATGTCAAAAGGCAGTGTCTCTACCTTTCTCTGCATATGGTGGCTAATATAAATAGCCATCATGTGATTCTAACAGTTGCGGGTGGATCGGAGATCCGCTCGCAGCTGTTAACCAGTAAAATCCCGCTGTCAATCTGTGACACCGAGATTTAACACATGCCGGTAAGGGACGCATCATTCCTTGCTCCCATTAGCTTGCTAGTGACGTGATCATAGGGCACCGATGGGTTGTCATGCCAGCAGGGGGTCTGCAGATGACCCCTGTGTGTCATTACGATCCTCCTGTGATCTGTCATTCATAGGTAATCGTGATTTTTGCTATACAGAGCCGGGATGATGCGCAAGCACAAGCAATGTGACGATCGTAGCTTTAAAGCTTTAAATCCCTTAAAGGGACTAGTACACATTGTAAAAAGTAAAAAGTAAAAAAAAAAGATGTTTTTGAAAAAATAAAAAAGTAAAAGTTCAAATCACCACCATTTGCCTAATTAAAAATAAACCAATTTTATAAAATTAAAAAGTACACATATTTGGCAATGCTTCATTCAGAAATTTCCAATCTATCAAAATATAAAATAAATTAGTCCAATTGGTAAACCACGTAACAAAAAAGAGATCAAAACACCAGAATTACGTTTTTTTTGTCGTGGCACCATAGCAATAAAATGGAATAAGAGGTGATCCAAACGTCACATTTACCCACAAAATAGTAACAGTGACAACAGCTCAGGACACAAAAAAGTAAGCCATCACACAGACCCAGATCTTGAAAAAAGAACATTTTACAGGTCACGGAAAATGGTGACATATGCAAAAAAAAAGTATTTACAAATTTCTGAATTTTTTTCACCAATTAAATAAAAAAGGTAGACATGTTTGGTATCTACATACTCATACTGACCTGGGGAATCATACTGTCAGGACAATTTTACCCTATAGTGAATATGGTAAATAATAAGCATCTCCAAAATTGTGAAATTGCACTTTTTTTTTGCAATTTTAACACACTTGGAATTGTTTTCCTGTGTTCCAGTACACTATATGGTAAAATAAATGGAGTCATTCAAAAGTACAACTCGTTTCACAAAAATACCCTCATATGTCTATATTGACAGAGAAAAAAAGTTATGGCTCTTGGAAGAAGGATCAGATTCTTAATGGATTTATGTTTTATGTAATCTTTGATTATTTCACCTTTGCTACTTTGCGCAATTAGTGAACATTTACAATCAAAATCAGATTATCCTGTACAAAATCAGGGGTTTCCTTCGGTGAACAGATATTCTTCTGCATTAAGAATAAGAATAGAAATGAAAATAGTCCGGTGCCTCTAGACTTCTTCCTAAAATCATCTTTTTACTTCATTTCAATTCCATGTCAATAAAAAAACATCACATCTAACCCCACGGAGAGGGATCCAGCTAGATGTTTCGGGACCATGTGTCCGTTAATCGTAGTCAAAAACAAATAAAATCAACACATAACATTTATAGACATGGACAAAACTTCACATATGCCATATATTAATCAATCAAGCAGTCAAGACGTTAACTCCTGAAATGCCATGAGAATTATATAGTAGAAATGATCATATAGAAAGTTGAAAACCTTTACAAATGTTACAATAAACAAAGAATAGTATCTTATATGCATAAGGCTTTAAATGTACAGTTGTGGCCAAAAGTATTGACACCCCTGCAATCCTGTCAGATAATACTCAGTTTCTTCCTGAAAATTATTGCAATCACAAATTCTTTGGTATTATTATCTTCATTTAATTTGTCTTCAATGAAAAAACACAAAAAGAATTGTCCTAAAGCCAAATTGGATCTAATTCCACACCAAACATAAAAAAGGGGTGGACAAAAGTATTGGCACTGTTAGAAAAATCATGTGATGCTTCTCTAATTTGTGTAATTAACAGCACCTGTAACTTACCTGTGGCACCTAACAGGTGTTTCGCAATAACTAAATCACACTTGCAGCCAGTTGACATGGATTAAAGTTGACTCAACCTCTGTCCTGTGTCCTTGTGTGTACCACCTTGAGCATGGAGAAAAGAAAGAAGACCAAAGAACTGTCTGAGGACTTGAGAAACCAAATTGTGAGGAAGCATGAGCAATCTCAAGGCTACAAGTCCATCTCCAAAGACCTGAATGCTCCTGTGTCTACTGTGCGCAGTGTCATCAAGACGTTTAAAGCCCCTGGCACTGTGGCTAACCTCCCTAGATGTGGACAGAAAAGAAAAATTGACGAGAGATTTCAACGCAAGATTGTGCGGATGGTGGATAAAGAACCTCGACTAACATCCAAACAAGTTCAAGCTGCCCTGCAGTCCGAGTGTACAACAGTGTCAACCGGTACTATCCGTCGGCGTCTGAATGAAAAGGGACTGTATGGTAGGATACCCAGGAAGAACCCACTTCTTACCCCGAGACATAAAAAAGCCAGACTGGAGCTTGCCAAAACTTACCTGAGAAAGCCTAAAACGTTTTGGAAGAATGTTCTCTGGTCAGATGAGACAAAAGTAGAGCTTTTTGGGCAAAGGCATCAACATAGAGTTTACAGGAGAAAAAAAGAGGCATTCAAAGAAAAGAACACGGTCCCTACAGTCAAACATGGTGGAGGTTCCCTGATGTTTTGGGGTTGGTTTGCTGCCTCTGGCACTTGACTGCTTGACCGTGTGCATAGCATTCTGAAGTCTGAAGACTACCAACAAATTTTGCAGCATAATGTAGGGCCCAGTGTGAGAAAGCTGGGTCTCCCTCAGAGGTCATGGGTCTTCCAGCAGGACAATGACCCAAAACACACTTCAAAAAGCACTAGAAAATGGTTTGAGAGACAGCACTGGAGACTTCTAAGGTGGCCAGCAATGAGTCCAGACCTGAATCCCATAGAACACCTGTGGAGAGATCTAAAAATGACAGTTTGGAGAAGGCACCCTTCAAATATCAGGGACCTGGAGCAGTTTGCCAAGGAAGAATGGTCTAAAATTCCAGCAGAGCATTGTAAGAAACTCATTGATGGTTACCGAAAGTGGTTGATCGCAGTTATTTTGGCTAAAGGTTGTGCAACCAAGTATTAGGCTGAGGGTGCCAATACTTTTGTCTGGCCCATTTCTGGAGTTTTATGTGAAATGATCAATGTTTTGCTTTTTGCTTCATTCTCTTTTGTGTTTTTTTCATTGAAGACAAATTAAATGAAGATAATAATACCAAAGAATTTGTGACTGCAATCATTTTCAGGAAGAAACTAAGTATTATCTGACAGAATTGCAGGGATATCCATACTTTTGGCCACAACTGCTTATGTAACAAAATCATAGGATCATAGAAACAAATAAATACTGATCCTTTTCGAATCAAAATGACCTGGTGTTCTATACCCCATGATGTCAACACTAAATAGAACACCGTCATGATTTAGTGTCAAACACCTCAGCCTGTTATACTTTTATTCATTTTATCGTTGTACTATTTCATTATTATTGGCCATTATTGGTTATTGTGTTTGTATTCTTATTAAATTGACTAATTTTTTATCGTTCTCTATCATAATCAATTATTTACACTGTTATTAATAAACCACATATGATTTTCCCACCATATCCGCTGATATACCAATAGGTGCCTTAATTCCTTGATTCTACCATTATAACATCCCTATCATTCATAGAATCTTAAATGCTAACAGAGATGTAATACAACAGATGGATTTTCGTTTACCATTCATTTTCCACTTCCTCCAACAGTCTGAATGGTCTATTGAAATAGAGCCATAAAGAAAAATGTCTGGCTTCTAATCACTAAGTCTGTTGATGATGACAAGCATAGATGGAAATATATTCCATGGGCCAGGATAATGTTATGTCAGAAGATCTGTATAATAACCCACATGGCTAGACGAAATGCATGGGAAGGTCATAACGTTGAGCCATTACAAACTGGACATCACAAAGCACTCACTGATCTCAGCGAGACCAGTCGAGGAAAAACACTGCAGGCAGCTGGCTAAAGCGCTCAAACACAGTGAAATCCATGCTGCTTTGCCCCCTGGAAATTTGAATATGTAAATGGAGTGCGTGGATCCTCGTTTAGGAGTCTCAAACACAGGACTAGCCAGATATCCCTCCAGGGAAGGACCTAGCCCTGGGGCGGACTCCTTGCAGAGACCACCATAACCACCATATTAAGTGGCACTTTCAGGATACGACAAGGGATTTACCAAAGCCAGGTATCCATCCACAGGCAGGTGTTTCGCGGTATTGCCCCTCATCAGTGTGGAGTAGGATTCTGGCTAGGTGGGAGCAATGCCTGGTAGACCAACATCACAAAGCACTCACTGATCTCAGGGAGACCAGTCGAGGAAAACACTGCGGGCAGCTGGCTAAAGCACTCAAGCACAGTGAAATCCATGGTGCATTGCCCCCTGGGAATTTGAATATGCAAATGGTTCTGTGGAGCCTCATTTAAGAGTCTCAAACACGGGACTAGCCAGATATCCCTCCAGGGAAGGACCTAGCCCTTGGGTGGACTCCTTGCAGAGACCACCATAATCACCATATTAAGTGGCCCTTTCAGTCACTATCCCGCTCAGTTACGAGCTTAAGTATATGACAAGTGAATTACAAGGTATCCATCCACAGACAGCTGTTTCGGGGAATTGCCCCTCATCAGTGTGAAGTAGAATTCTGGCTAGGTAGGAGCAATGCCTGTAGACCAACATCACAAAGCACTCACTGATCTTAGGGAGACCAGTTGAGGAAAAACACTGCGGGCAGCTGGCTAAAGCACTCAAACACAGTGAGTCACATGTTTGAGACTCTTAAACGAGGCTCCACGGACTCCATTTGCAATTACAAACTGGATGATTCTCATTAATAGAAGTACATTAAATCATTTCTAAAGTTGAAGTCGCCAGAATGCCATGTGTCCAACATTAGGCTTGATAACCCTTTCAATCCTTTTCACCTTTAAGGATGATAAATTTCCCCCATACACTTCACAAAAACGTTTAGATAGGCCCGTCCGCATAGAACATAGAAGCATGATTGACTGCGGATAGAAGTTCAGAAAATCTCTTTTTCAGAGTTCTGATTGTACAGCCCACATATTTATTGTATACCACTCATGTGCCTAAATACACCACATGCGTGGTATAGAAGTTAATGTAAGCCTGAATTGTAAAGTACTTTTTAGCTTTGTTGTTTCTTTTCACTTATAGCTGGGCTTGCTCTACAATTGGGCTTTGACTGCGCCCTGTAAGTGCATTTGGTTTCTGTTTTTGGCATGGATGGTAAGTTTTTTCTGATGCTGCTTTTTCTCTAGTAGTTTTTGTACAATTTAGTTAGGACTGATGAGCATGGGATCCCTTGTCGTGGGTCATCAGCTTAAATGTCTTGGGCCAACACATGAACCAAAATCCCATCTATAAAGGTTTTTTATTTATCATATAAAAAACTTTTGCACTTTTTTATCCATCCAGGGTGCAGTTGGGCCCATAGGGGCGCCATTCATCCAGTGGTGCAGCAGCATCGTACTGTGCGGCCCAATGCTCAGGCAGCGGAGCGGTTGGGTAGCTTTCAGACACTCTGCATCATATGTATCAGTGTGAATGGTGTTCTATGCAGGCCTAGTGTATGCATGGCAGCTCGCCTCCCACATTTTGCTGGTAGAGGTGAGTCATCAGTCTGCAGCTGGGCTTGCTCTACAATTGGGCTTTGACTGCGCCCTGTAAGTGCATTTGGTTTCTGTTTTTGGCATGGATGGTAAGTTTTTTCTGATGCTGCTTTTTCTCTAGTAGTTTTTGTACAATTTAGTTAGGACTGATGAGCATGGGATCCCTTGTCGTGGGTCATCAGCTTAAATGTCTTGGGCCAACACATGAACCAAAATCCCATCTATAAAGGTTTTTTATTTATCATATAAAAAACTTTTGCACTTTTTTATCCATCCAGGGTGCAGTTGGGCCCATAGGGGCGCCATTCATCCAGTGGTGCAGCAGCATCGTACTGTGCGGCCCAATGCTCAGGCAGCGGAGCGGTTGGGTAGCTTTCAGACACTCTGCATCATATGTATCAGTGTGAATGGTGTTCTATGCAGGCCTAGTGTATGCATGGCAGCTCGCCTCCCACATTTTGCTGGTAGAGGTGAGTCATCAGTCTGCAGCTGGGCTTGCTCTACAATTGGGCTTTGACTGCGCCCTGTAAGTGCATTTGGTTTCTGTTTTTGGCATGGATGGTAAGTTTTTTCTGATGCTGCTTTTTCTCTAGTAGTTTTTGTACAATTTAGTTAGGACTGATGAGCATGGGATCCCTTGTCGTGGGTCATCAGCTTAAATGTCTTGGGCCAACACATGAACCAAAATCCCATCTATAAAGGTTTTTTATTTATCATATAAAAAACTTTTGCACTTTTTTATCCATCCAGGGTGCAGTTGGGCCCATAGGGGCGCCATTCATCCAGTGGTGCAGCAGCATCGTACTGTGCGGCCCAATGCTCAGGCAGCGGAGCGGTTGGGTAGCTTTCAGACACTCTGCATCATATGTATCAGTGTGAATGGTGTTCTATGCAGGCCTAGTGTATGCATGGCAGCTCGCCTCCCACATTTTGCTGGTAGAGGTGAGTCATCAGTCTGCAGCTGGGCTTGCTCTACAATTGGGCTTTGACTGCGCCCTGTAAGTGCATTTGGTTTCTGTTTTTGGCATGGATGGTAAGTTTTTTCTGATGCTGCTTTTTCTCTAGTAGTTTTTGTACAATTTAGTTAGGACTGATGAGCATGGGATCCCTTGTCGTGGGTCATCAGCTTAAATGTCTTGGGCCAACACATGAACCAAAATCCCATCTATAAAGGTTTTTTATTTATCATATAAAAAACTTTTGCACTTTTTTATCCATCCAGGGTGCAGTTGGGCCCATAGGGGCGCCATTCATCCAGTGGTGCAGCAGCATCGTACTGTGCGGCCCAATGCTCAGGCAGCGGAGCGGTTGGGTAGCTTTCAGACACTCTGCATCATATGTATCAGTGTGAATGGTGTTCTATGCAGGCCTAGTGTATGCATGGCAGCTCGCCTCCCACATTTTGCTGGTAGAGGTGAGTCATCAGTCTGCAGCTGGGCTTGCTCTACAATTGGGCTTTGACTGCGCCCTGTAAGTGCATTTGGTTTCTGTTTTTGGCATGGATGGTAAGTTTTTTCTGATGCTGCTTTTTCTCTAGTAGTTTTTGTACAATTTAGTTAGGACTGATGAGCATGGGATCCCTTGTCGTGGGTCATCAGCTTAAATGTCTTGGGCCAACACATGAACCAAAATCCCATCTATAAAGGTTTTTTATTTATCATATAAAAAACTTTTGCACTTTTTTATCCATCCAGGGTGCAGTTGGGCCCATAGGGGCGCCATTCATCCAGTGGTGCAGCAGCATCGTACTGTGCGGCCCAATGCTCAGGCAGCGGAGCGGTTGGGTAGCTTTCAGACACTCTGCATCATATGTATCAGTGTGAATGGTGTTCTATGCAGGCCTAGTGTATGCATGGCAGCTCGCCTCCCACATTTTGCTGGTAGAGGTGAGTCATCAGTCTGCAGCTGGGCTTGCTCTACAATTGGGCTTTGACTGCGCCCTGTAAGTGCATTTGGTTTCTGTTTTTGGCATGGATGGTAAGTTTTTTCTGATGCTGCTTTTTCTCTAGTAGTTTTTGTACAATTTAGTTAGGACTGATGAGCATGGGATCCCTTGTCGTGGGTCATCAGCTTAAATGTCTTGGGCCAACACATGAACCAAAATCCCATCTATAAAGGTTTTTTATTTATCATATAAAAAACTTTTGCACTTTTTTATCCATCCAGGGTGCAGTTGGGCCCATAGGGGCGCCATTCATCCAGTGGTGCAGCAGCATCGTACTGTGCGGCCCAATGCTCAGGCAGCGGAGCGGTTGGGTAGCTTTCAGACACTCTGCATCATATGTATCAGTGTGAATGGTGTTCTATGCAGGCCTAGTGTATGCATGGCAGCTCGCCTCCCACATTTTGCTGGTAGAGGTGAGTCATCAGTCTGCAGCTGGGCTTGCTCTACAATTGGGCTTTGACTGCGCCTGTAAGTGCATTTGGTTTCTGTTTTTGGCATGGATGGTAAGTTTTTTCTGATGCTGCTTTTTCTCTAGTAGTTTTTGTACACTTATAAAGATACTGGGAGAAATCCAATGGGCTGTTGAATCAGTACTCTGAAAAAAAGATTGAATCAATTCATGGTCAATCCTGCTTCTAGTGCTACATAAACAGGCCTATCTGGCTAATCTAAACGTTTTTGTGAAATGCATGGGGGAAATTTATCATCCGTAAAGGTGACGGAAATTGAATGGGTTATCAAGCCTCAGCGAGGGGGTGATTGAGAACGGGTTTTATGTAAGCGAGGATTACTGGATAATAATGTTGGACGAGTGGTATCATAGCGGTCTCAACTATACAAATGATTTGAGGCTCTACGTTATGACCTTCCCTTGCATTTCATCTAGCCATGTGGGTTATTATATGGATCTTCTGATATAACATCATAATGGTCCATGTAATATATTTTCATCTATGCTTGTCATCAACAGACTTAGTGATTAGAAGCCAGACATTTTTCTTTATGGCTCTATTTCAATAGACCATTCAGATTGTTGGAGGAAGTGGAAAATGAATGGTAAACGAAAATCCATCTGTTGTATTACATCTCTGTTAGCATTTAAGATTGTGTGAATGATAGGGATGTTATAATGGTAGAATTAAGGCACGTTTTTATGCACTTGGATTTGAGGCATAATAACTGTCCAGAGATTAATTCTTGCAGCCTTTCAGGCTGGAACATTTTGCAACATGGGGATGTGATACCTATTGGTATATCAGCGGATATGGTGGGAAAATCATATTATGTGGTTTAGTAATAACAGTGTAAATAATTATGAGAGAGAACGATAAAAAATATGTGAATTTGATATGGATACAAACAAAATAACCAATAATGAAATAGTACAACAATAAAATGAATAAAAAGTATAACAAGTTGAGGTGTTTGACACTAAACTTTAACGGTGTTCCATTTAATGTTGACATCATGGCGTATAGAACACCAGGTAAGTTTGATTCGAATGGGATCAGTATTCATATGTTTCTATGATCTTATGATTTTGTTTGTTACATATAGACTTAAAATCTTACTGCATGTAACATACTGTTCTTTGTTTTTTATCCTCTGTCTTTTGTAGCATATGTGAAGGTTTTCAGCTTTCTAAATATCATGGTAATTTCTACTACATAATTCTCATGGCATTTCAGGAGTTAACGTCTATAATTAAGGGACACATGGTCCCAAAACGTGTCTAGCTGGACCCCTCTCCATGGGGTCAGATGTGATGTTTTTATTGACATGGGATAGAAATGAAATAAAATAAAAAGACAATTTTAAGAAGTCAAGTGCAACCGGTGTTTTTTCCTCAGCCACTCAGCTGGATGACTGGGAGTCCACAGGTGTATATGAGTGAACAGCACAAATCTCCACTTCCCTTTTCTTCTTTAAAATATGTAGTCAACAATGCTTTTTGATTGCTAGAAAACGTATGCGAACACATGAAAGACGGACCTACTCTATGGCAAGTACTGTGTTGCAGATGTCCAGCCCATTATACCCTATGGGTGCACAGTTATATGTTGGGAGCATTTCCATGAGCGTATACTGACCATACATACCAGATGCAGAGAAAACAAAAAAAAAATAACTGGAACGCAAATATATGCATGCAGCATGGATGATCACAAAGGCCACAAAACAGGAGAACCAAAGAAAAGAAACAAAAATGAGCCGATACCCTAAAATAAGTACATAAATAAATTGCAATAGTGCATGAAAATAAAAATAGGGTGCTTAGTAACATTATTTTGATCAAAGAAATGTAAAAGCCATCCCACCATGCCAAGGCGACCCCATCGGAACGGTCCTATCCTAGCACCAAATATTAAAAACCTTACCAAATACAGTATGAACATGTCCTTAGAGGGTAAACTATGATCATGGAATGTTCATTGTGCCTTTACTTCAAATATTTCATCATATTTTTGTCAATTGTTGCATATTAATAAAACGTCCTTGAAATATTTTAGTTTTGCACCACTGAAGCAATAATTTTGCAATTGTTAAGTTCACATTGACATTTTCTATACCGGCCACCTGTAATTCACATTTTCCAATAAAGACAAGTAGTACATATGTTGTGTGAGCACACTTACTGTGTTCAGTAAAAATCTAAATACATGAAGACAAATGATTGCTTTGGCCAAAATTAACATAATGCAATCTACATACACTCAATATAAAATACATTCTTTGTATGTTCTTATAAGTTTAAAATGGTGGTACTGAACGGGTGGAGTCAGTGTATTATTAATATTCCAAGGTATCATTGCTTCTAGACTCCAAGAAAGGGAGTCCCCAATAAAACGTATTGCATATTTGACAGTATATCACAGTATGCCAAAGAAATATTAAATCACTTAATGATTTCTGGGACTTTGATACTGATGACCCATCCTTAGAATAGGCCGTCAATATCAAATTATTAGGGGTCTGACACCTGTCACACTGATTAGTTTAATAAAGGTCCCCTTGTTTCCCAGGCCCAGCTCACTTTGTAGCGGCTGAGCTCAGTTACATTCACTTGTATGAGGAGGGTCTCCTGCAGCTGCCGCAGCCCCCGGCCTATTTTAGGGTTATGCCTTTAATATTAAAGTCCTGGAAAACATCTTCAAATAAATATTAAAATAGAACACAGAAATGTGATCTGACATGAGCGTTCTCAGATTCCAGTTTATCTCTTGATTTATTCACACAATCATCTTCGACTCGACGACCATTTTGGACTTTCCCATGTTCCTTTGTATGACATATATTTCCTGAAAAACATTACACACAGTGCATTAATATGAAAGCATGAAATATTATTCTTGCGCATTTCTCAACGCATCTATAAGTACAATGGATGAGAGGAGGGAATATGGAGCAGTATGAAGATCAGACTGCTATATACCCCGTGGGTGCCGATTGCTATACAGCACATCACTTGAGATTGGAGGTACCGATCGCCCACTACATTTTTTTACTGTTTTTTTATGGAAACCAAAAAAGGAAAATGACAGAATTAAGGGCATAGTGAGGGCGGAAGTATCAGACCCCTTTAAATTTTTTCACTCTTTGTTTCATTGCAGACCAATGGTAAATTCAAATTTAAAATGTAATTTATTTATTTTCATTATGTACAATCTGCACCCCATCTTGACTGATAAAAAATTAATTATTAAAAAAAAATACTGAAAATATCACATGGTCATAAGTATCAGACCCTTTGCTCAGTATTGAGTAGAAGCACCTTATGATCTAGTACAGCCATGAGTCTTCTTGGGAATGATACAAGTTTTACACACCTGGATTTGGGGATCCTCTGCCATTCTTCCTTGCAGATCCTCTTCAGCTCCGTCAGGTTGGATGGTGAACATTGGTGGACAGCCTTTTTCAGGTCTTTCCAAATATGCTCTATTGGGTTTAGGTCAGGGCTCTGGCTGGGTCAGTCAAGAATGGTCACAGAGTTGTTTTGAAGCCACTCCTGTTATTTTAGCTGTGTGCTTAAGGTCATTGTCTTGTTGGAAGGTGAACCTTCAGCCAAGTCTGAGATTCAGAACACTCTGGAAGAGGTTTTCATCCAGGATATCTCTGTTCTTGGTTGCATTCATGTTTCATTCAATTGCAACCAGTCGTCCTGTGCCTGCAGCTAAAAAATACCCCCGTAGCATGATGCTGGCACCACCATGTTTCACTGATGGGATTGTATTGGGCAGGTGATGGGCAGTGCCTAGTTTTCTCCACACATACCACTTACAGTAGAATTATCACTAAAAAGTTCTATTTTCATCTAATCAGACCACAGAATCTTATTTCTCATAATCTGGGAGTCCTTCATGTGTTTCTTTGCTAACTCTATGCAGGCTTTCATATATTTTGCACTGAGGAGAGGCTTCCGTCGGGCCACTCTGCCCTAAAAGACCCGACTGGTGGAGGGCTGCAGTGATAATTAACTTTGTGGAATTTTCTTCCATCTCCCTATTGCATCTCTGGAGCTCAGTCATAGTGATCTTGGGGTTCTTCTTTACCTCTCTCACCAAGGCTCTTCTCCCACGATTGCTCAGTTTGGCTGGACAGACAGTTCTAGGAAGACTTCGATGCTCCCAAACTTCTTTCATTTAAGGATTATGGAGGCTACTGTGCTTTTACGAACCTTGATTACTGTAGAAATTCTTTTGTAACCTTGGCCAGATCTGTGCCTTGCCACAATTCGGTCACTGAGCAGCTTGGGCAGTTCCTTTGACCTCATGATTCTCATTTGGTCTGACATGCACTGTGAGCTGTGAGGTCTTATATAGACAGGTGTGTGCCTTTTCCAAATCAAGTCCTATCAGTTTAATTAAACACAGCTGGACTCCAATGAAGGAGTAGAACCATATCAAGGAGGATCCCAAGGAAATGGACAGCATGTGACTTAAATATGAATGTCTGAGACAAAGAGTCAGAAAACGTATGACTGTGATATCTCAGTTTTTCTTTTTTTAATAAATTTGTAAACATTTCTACATTTCTGTTTTTTTCAGTCAAGATAGGGTGCAGGGTGTACATTAATGAGAAAAAAATTAACTTTTTTGAATTTACCAAATGGCTGCATTGAAACAAAGAATGAAAATTTTAAAGGGGTCTGAAAACTTTCTGTACCCACTGTATATAATAAAAGACATCTATTACACTGTCTTAAGGAAAAACTGTGTTTGTTACTTGACTAGCCCAGGGAATGGGGACTTGGGTATCTGGGCCCTCTGCTGTGGTAGGGATGTCACTGGTGGCCTGCCCAGACCCGTGACCCTGGTGGTCAACTAAAAAGGGGGATATTGAAATGTAAGTAAAAGTTTATAAGTTTATCATGACGCCACCCTCAGATTCTGGTGATGAACACCAGTGCCGCTTCAGACTTCCGGAAGGCGATGGTACAGCAGCTGAGATGGTACAGCTCCCTGCAGGTAGACCTGGCCCTCTGGGGCAGGACAGCACTTGTGGTGGTGGTGCTGAATATGGTGTATCGGTAGAGCAGCGAGAATATAATTATACGGAGACTCTGTCACTCTACCCAGGAACTTTACTGGAACAATGCTAGTGGTGGTACAGTTCACAGTAGACAACAGTTGTTACGTAAGGGTAGCCGGCCGGGTAGTCACAGAGGGCTGCAGAGTCTCTATGACTCTCCCGTGGTATGACTTCCTTGCTCTAACCTGTGTCCCATTGCAGCTGCCTGTCCTGGAACAGCCCGCTTAGTACCAGGCCCAGTTGGGGTGCTTTCTGAGTGTCCCGGCTTCCCGCTCTCCTCTCTCCTGCACTGGAACTCGACCCTGGAGGGTTATCCTGGTGTGACTGGTTTCCTCTCTGACAGGGTGTCGGGGCCGGTAAACGGACCCACGACGACCGGTGTTATGACTCATGGGTTGAACTCCCTGTGCTGCGTCTTCGGAACCTGCGCTGTACGGACCAGGGTTCCCTCCCGGAGTATGGATGCTCCAATTTGGGGGGGGTCCCCTCCTTCAGTCTGGGCTGCCTGCTCTCTCTCTCTCTCCAGGCCCCCTCTCTTGGAGTCCCCTTCTCTCTCTCAGGGCTCCCGTACTCCTTCATCCTCGAGTCAAACTAGAAATCCTCATTTTTCTACCTCCCTCCTCTCCTAACTCCCCTCCCCAGGGTATGGGTCTTTACCATCTGCCTAGGTGGGTGTGTGGGAGTGCTGGGATGGGATCCTCCTACACACCCTACATTCCACTGTGACAGGGATAACCGTACACTAATTTAAGGGTGCAGTACCCCAACTGTGACGCCTGACCAGTGGGGCGCCACATTACTCACAACAAATAATAACAGTTCAGCTTTCATTCCACATTCTGCAATTGAATATGCAAGTTGTACCATGATTAGTTGGTGCAAGCAACAAAAACTATTTTTCTTTAAGATTTTTTGATAAATCTGCCCCATTTTTTATTGGGCCTCTGTTGAAGAGCAGTATCATTTTTAGGCCACATTCACACATTAAGTACTTGATAAGCTTTTTACCTCAGGATTTGTAGCCAAAACAAGGAGTGAAACATTCAGAGGAATAGTATAATAGAAACACGTCACCACTTCTGTATTTATCACCAACCTCTGGTTTTAGCTGTTATTACTGAGGTAAAAAACTCACCAAATACCCATCATGTGCACGTGGCCTCACATTGAGAACAGCAGTTGAGATTCTAGGCAGGGATCTTGCTGCTAATCTGTAATGTCATATATAATCTATAAAAATGACACATACGCAAGGATTAGCTGTCATGGTGTCCATTATTTTGTTGAAAAGACATTGATGACTCCTAGCTGTAAATCCCTATTAAAGATGGCAGAATTTTAGATAGTAAATGTGAACAAAGCATTAAATAAAATGTGTCACCAGAATATGACCTAATGCTTAAATCAGGTCTTTTTTTGGCAATATATATCTAAGAGGTATATATTGTTAGACTTAGCGCTAAATCCCTTAGTACATGTATTAATTTTGACGTTTTATGACGTATTAATTATGACGCAATGTCCTTCCTTGAGAAAGGAGGCCGTGCCCTCCAAAACATGTTGGTTGACGCTACTGTGGCACCCCAAGGGTTAACGTGCCACAGTAACATCACACGGGTTCCCTCCCCACACAACACTGACACTACACTAGCACCTCTGGGCCAGGAGGGGGAGCTAAACCAGCTCCCTTATATACTCCGGGTCAAGAGGAAGTAGTTAGTTCAGTACGTAGCAGTTCTGTGAAGAGTCCAGTTCCTGGGAGAACTGAGAGAGACTGTAGTGTAAAGGAGCTGCGTCAGGCTTCTCTACAGTCTGCTCATCGATTCCAGGCCTAGCCAGGGTCTGAGGGAAGGAGAACAGAAGACAAAGGAACACATCTGGGAGACTGAGTGACATCACCACTCGACCCGGAGGAGCGCACAAATCGGATACCGGATCCGAAACTGTGACTGGCACACACAGCACAGTGAATACCGGGATAGTGGAGGTTGTAGATCGACACTGTACCTCAGCGAAGCAACATGGCGGGGTCAGAAGCACACGGAAGACTCAAGTTGCCTAGCAAAGGGGGTACCTGTGAGAAGAGACAGTGCCAGCAGCTCAGCTAAAAGCAGCAGGGCCACACACACAGCGCAGCAGTGGGAAGCCAAGGACCCGGACAGGGTGGGAGCAACCCGGCCCCATTACAGACTCCGTGGACAGTACTTGCTGAACAACAACTACAGTAAAGCTTTGGAGGACTACAAAACCGTGAGTCTGTGTGTTAATTGCACCCTTTGCCCTATATTCAACAGCAGAGATCCCCATTTGCAGAGCCAAACAAAAGGCTGCAGCAGCAGGAAAGTAAGTGAATTGTACCTATTACCATACCTCATCCAGCACCAAGACAACCACTGCTGCAACTGCAAAGTAAGTACCTGTGTCGACTACAACCCCCATTATAATCCTTGCAAACCCTGCTCTCCCTCACAACTCCCTCACAAGCAGCCACCGCCTCCACTATCATCCCTATCCTGCAGCATCTATAGCATCCATCATAGACTTTAATTACCATTGCCCCGGGGGAACCAGGCTCTACCTGCGGAGAGCCGTTCCATCTGAAGCTGCCAAACATCATCCCCAGAGGTTCTGCAGCAGCGGTGGTCACCCTGACCACAACCCGTGGGTGGCGTCACGACAAACTCTATCTCCTGTATATATTCCCTTTTACTTGTGTGAACCCGGGACACGGTCCGGACCAGGACCTCCGTGACATCCCCAGCAGCAACCCGGTCTGGTACCGAGTACCCCGTCCCAGTGGGCTCCACACTGCAGACTGACATCGCACAGACCCCACACTAGCACTGCCTAGCACTCTCACATGACCTCCACGTCACTGTGATGCTCAAACAGCTGACCGGAAGCGCGAGGTCCACCGCTGAGACACACAAACCCCGGCGGCAGACAGGCATCCTGATCAAACGCCCAGATCATAAACCAGAGCAAAAGACAGGAGAAGTGAGGAGGAAGACAGTATTGTGCATAACGAAGTAAGTGCCTAAAACAGTTGTGCTGATATCAACCAATGATACAGATGACAGATAGGAACTGAGACATAAGTATATGTTACAGACATCCCAAGAACCAGACTTGAAAAGGAGGAATAAGAGGAGGAGTAAGAGAGAGATAAGTAGGGAGTAAAAGCAGAAGTGAAGGTAACAAACATAGCCACAAAACCACAGAATAGCTATAGGAGCTGTGCAACTGATAAAAATAATAACCAAATCATTTCAGGCCATCAGAAGCAACCAAATTGGCCGACACACAACACGGAAGCAGAATTGACTAAAGTCAACAATAAAGGTAAAAATACAGACATATACCGACCCTACTAGCTAATAAACAAATTATAACTATTAGGTTTATCACAGGTGAGCCCGGTAAACCTGCTATCAGAAGTCACACCTGAATTACCAGTACATCCATTAAAGGTAACCACCAGCAACCAAAATAAAAGGCTAGCATATATACCAAGGCAAAACAGATAGAACCACCAGTGTTTATATTGCAGGTAGATTACCGACCACAATCTGGAGGTGTGCCAGCTGAAACAAGAATCCTATCAACTCAATTGCGATAGTGTGATAAGATCAATTGTTTTTAAAGAATTTTTTAAGAAGTTTTAAGATTGTGTATAAAGAGAAATAATAAACATCCCGAAAAAGGGTTGTACCAAGCCAAAGCGTCATAATTAATACATGTACTAAGGGATTTAGCGCTAAGCCAAACAATATATACCGTATATACTCGTGTATAAGCCGACCCGTGTATAAGCCGACCCCCCTACTTTTGCCCCAAAAATCTGGAAAAACCTATTGACTCGTGTATAAGCCGAGGGTGGACCCCAGCACAGGTATACAGCCCCCAGCAGTGTGGTATACAGGCCCCCCCCCAGTGGTATACAGGCCTCCCCAGTGGTAGTATACAGCAGCCCTAGTGGTAGTATACAGCAGCCCCAATGGTAGTATATAGCATCCCCAGCAGCCCCAGTGGTAGTATACAGCAGCCGCAGTGGTAGTATATAGCAGCCCCAGCAGCTCCAGTGGTAGTATATAGCAGCCCCAGCAGTAGTATACAGCAGCCCCAGTGGTAGTATACAGCAGCCCCAGTGGTAGTATATAGCAGCCCCAGCAGCCCCAGTGGTAGTATACAGCAGCCCCAGTGGTAGTATACAGCAGCCCCAGTGGTAGTATATAGCAGCCCCAGTGGTAGTATATAGCAGCCCCAGTGGTAGTATATAGCAGCCCCAGCAGCCCCAGTGGTAGTATATAGCAGCCCCAGTGGTAGTATATAGCAGCCCCAGTGGTAGTATATAGCAGCCCCAGCAGCCCCAGTGGTAGTATACAGCAGCCCCAGTGGTAGTATACAGGAGCCCCAGCAGCCCCAGTGGTAGTATACAGCAGCCCCAGTGGTAGTATACAGGAGCCCCAGCAGCCCCAGTGGTAGTATACAGGAGCCCCAGCAGCCCCAGTGGTATATACAGCAGCCCCAGTGGTATATACAGCAGCCCCAGTGGTATACAGGCCTCAGCAGTATATACAGCAGCCCCCAGGGGTTATACAGCACCCCCCAGGGGTTATACAGCGGCCCCCTGGGGGTACCCAGCAGCCCCCAGGGGGTACTCAGCAGCCCCCAGGGGGTACCAACAGCCCCCTGGGGGTACCAACAGCCCCCTGGGGGTACCAACAGCCTCCAGGGGGTACCCAGCAGCCCCCTGGGGGTACCAACAGCCCCCTGGGGGTACCAACAGCCCCCAGGGGGTACCCAGCAACCCCCTGGGGGGTACCAACATCCCCCAGGGGGTACCAACAGCCCCCAGGGGGTACCCAGCAGCCCCCAGGGGGTACCCAGCAGCCCCCTGGGGGTACCAACATCCCCCTGGGGGTACCAACAGCCCCCAGAGGGTACCCAGCAGCCCCAGGGGGTACCCAGCAGCCCCCTGGGGGTACCAACAGCCCCCTGGGGGTACCAACAGCCCCCTGGGGGTACCAACAGCCCCCTGGGGGTACCAACAGCCCCCTGGGGGTACCAACAGCCCCCAGGGGGTACCCAGCAGCCCCCTGGGGGTACCAACAGCCCCCAGGGGGTACCAACAGCCCCCACAAGCTGGCACTGTCCCCCCTTGTATGTGCCCCCCCCCGCTACTTATACATTACCATCCCGGTGTTCTGATCGGCGCCGCTCCTCCGTGCTGCGTCTTCATCCTCCCGCGCTGGCTGCATCCGGGTTCTCCGGCGGTCGCGCGATGACGTCA
The DNA here is from genome assembly GCA_033576535.1 of Allobates femoralis. Lineage (NCBI taxonomy): Eukaryota > Metazoa > Chordata > Amphibia > Anura > Aromobatidae > Allobates > Allobates femoralis. The sequence goes on along the minus strand of JARQOC010000001.1, from coordinate 124,494,406 downwards.
CATCGCTGCGACAGCCGGAGATCACGGATGGAGCCAGCGAGGACGGGAGGATGAAGAAGCACCGAGGAGCGGCGCCGATCAGAACACCGGGATGGTAATGTATAAGCACCGGGGGGGGGCCCTTACAAGGGGGGACAGTGGCAGCTTTTGGGGGGCTATATGAACTGCTTCCCCCTGCGCTGATTGACAGGGGGAAGCAGTGCATATATAATGAGCGGCCCCACGTGACGGGGCCGCTCATACAGCAGCCTCCCCCCGCCTCCTCCAGCCTCCACAGCCCAGAGGTACCGTATTGACCCGTGTATAAGCCAAGGGGGGGACTTTTCAGCCCAAATTTTGGGCTGAAAAACTCGGCTTATACACGAGTATATACGGTACCTGTTAGATATATATTACAAAAGAATTTTAATTTATCAAGGGTAACAGACACACGGGAACACCCATAGGCTAGATAGCTGCAAATACAAAGTAAAACGGGAGCTCCTGTGTTCTATAAGTACAGGTTTTTTTTAATTAAAATTGTTAAACTTTTTTTATAATGTTTTTCAATTTTCCATATCACTATCTACAAAAAAAACCCTGAAATCTAGTAATTAGGACTCATATTACCTGATGTGAACAAGTGACTTCAGTAGTCTCATCGTTGTAACAGATAGAATTTCAATGGAAGGTAACATCTCTATATTCAGCATAAAGCTCGAGATGCATCATTTGCAATAGATGATATCATACTTCACTCCTTCCTCTTCCTCTCATAATGACCTTTGTACAAATCACGGCATGAGAAGAAAATACTTCTATGCAACTATAGGGTCTGATCCACACTGCTTAAAGGGAATCTGTCAAGTCAAAGATCCATATGTAACTGATATCATTTTCTAATTCTCCTGGTTAAGCTCTTTCTATTCATGTATTTATTTCATTTATACTCCCCCCTAGCCTCTGTAAACTGCAAATAAAGAGATTTATTCCATCTCTCAATCACAGTGAGTGATTACTTAGTTCTCTGCAGCTTCTGCTCAGAGCAACAGATAGAGGAGATTGCCTTACCTAGCTGAGCTAACAGACATGTGCCTTCTCTGATATCTATCTCTCCCTCTCCCTCCACCTCCCTGTCAGAAGCACTATGCAGGACAGCAAAATGAAAATGAAACAAGCAGTGAGGCACAGCACATGGGGTAAGGAAATGCCTGCCTGGGAAGGAATGAATAATAAATGAACATTTACATACTGTGGACTATTCAGCAGTGAAAGTAATGGACTGGACTAGTGAAGCAGCTGTATACTGGGTGTGAAGGTGCTTATAGCAAGACAACTACAAAGTAACGATTTTTACATATTCTGAAAGGGCTGTCCAGTCCCTTTAAGTCTTTGTGGCTGATAATAAAGAACAGAAAGAGCAGAAGGTATGAGTCTAATATTAGGCCTAGGGGCCTCTGTGAAATTGTAAGTTTTTCTTTTTAAATATATACAGTGACATAGAACTGAAACTAAATACTATAAATAAAACCCAAAAAATAAATTTAACATAAAAACATTATGAAGTACAATATAAAATATTATTGTGATACCATGTTAGCGAGAAAAATCAATGTAAATACTTATGTTCCCAAAACAATTAGAAAAGTATTCTAGGAGTGATACCTTTATTGGCTAAGCAGAAGAATTATAATAGCAAGCTTTCAGAGCTAAAAAGACCCCTTCAACAGGCTTTTAAGCTTGCTAATATAATTCTTTTGGTTAGCCAATACAGGTATCACTCCTAGAATACGTTTTTCATTTTTTGGGACATAAGTATTTACATTAACATAAAAACCTGTTATAAACAAAAAGGTTATTTTCTGATGATATATTCTCTTTAGGAGTATTTCTTGACTGTATGCATTGTATGATGCATGCCATTAACCACCTTTAATTGGATGTGGTAAAGCAAGTTAACTTTCTAATAGAATGGGCACAAAGCTTGTTGGTTAAAGGCAATGGAACTAAACCTCATGGGTTGCAAGCTTTTGGCCAAAACATTAACCGATACATTTTTACATCTTTTTCATCATTTTTTCCTTTTTTGTTGCACATGTTCATGTTTTTCATGGTGCAACCTGACCCTTTGATGTTGGATGGGTGATCTGTGGTGCCATTCCTTGCAGAGTACACATACTTAGTGCTGGACAGTGAACTGATCTAATAGTTTGAGCATCACTAGTAGGCTGTAAGCCACACTTTTCATTGTGGCTGGTGCCCCATACAAGCCTGTGTGCATTTTATATACTAGGCAATGACTCCCTCCTTAAGTGGTAAGTATTTGAGTGGTCATTTCATCCATATTTTGCACTTGTACTGCCTCCGTCTATATCTTGGGAGCTACTGCATCCTGTAGTGCATTAATTTGGTGACTTTGTGCTGGTAAATATGGCAGCCCTTTCTCTGTGATGTATCTTGCCATAGTTTAGCATTTACAGTCTATGGCACATGGATTGCTGCTTACAATATCTCAATGGCAACACTACTTAGAACTATGGGACCAGTAAGATGGTGTTGTCTTGCCTTCTCCCTTCAATCACTCTTGCCATACAAGGGTCTGAACTGTGTACTCAATTGGGAGCAAGTTTGTTGGAAAACATTCTAAAGAAACTCAGCTGTAATGCATAGTTCCTCCCAAGACACATAGGACACTATAGGAACAGGGGTGCTTGTAAAAAAAAAAAAGGCATTTAATATGCAATGTATTCATTACTAAATTAGCCATTGTCCAGTCACAGATCTGACATTAGAATATTAAAATTAGAGGTTGTCCTGGAAACCTAAAGCAAAGGCTAAACATATAAAAGCTAGGTGACTCAGAAGAAAGTTGGTTGCATGTGGGGGTCAGCCAAATGCTGATGTGATCCATATTTCATCTCCCCTTCCCCAAGGATACAGAATAATAAATCTAGACTGGAAGTTAGTTATTTATGTATTTCTCCCATTTTATTTTATGACTGTTTGGATATCTGTGTGTCCTTTTTATTTTTATCTTTTATATATTTTTATAGTAAGCACTGTAATTTTTATGTCAAAGCTTAAATTATAATAAGTTTGATCCTTGTGTGCTCTAAGGAATCCATAGACTTACAGAGATTGTGTCACCCTACTGATTGTGAGACAGTAGTATATTTTGGTGACTCATCATCACCCAGAGTGTTTGCTGAGTGGTGGCAGCGTGTTGTATAACTGGGGTGTATGGACTGTGTGATTTATGCTCACTTTATAGCCTAGAACAGAGGCTGGGTGCTAGATTGAGTGAAAGGAGTTAAATTAGCCCTTGCAGGCACATCCCTTGTCTCGTGCTAAGAAGTGGGTACATTACAGGTGTGCTCAAGTGGATTATTACACCGTACAATAATAATATCAAGATCTTAGTTGTATATTAAAAAAACAAAGCGCAAGTTATTGAAGCGATAAACGAATGCCAAGTTCTTTATATTACTTCTGATGTGTTTTAAAGATCCTTATTATTTGCCATAAATGGCTCAATTACAAAAATGCAACCAGCAGAGTATTTTGGTACAGAAAATTCTAAGCCCTAAAAAACACATTAGGCAACTACTGTTTTGGGTTGTAAGTATAATGCTGAAACAATACGTACGCGATAGATCGTTGTGCCCCCGGTGTCAATGAAGAGTAGACTATCATCATAGTGCATTGGAATTGGAGGGCATGCATTCTGGATAAATTCTTCTTGTGTCGCTGTAGAAGAAAATCAAATATTATAGTTGATCTGTAGATTGGATATTTGAGCTGTAAATGGTCATACACTGCAATTTTACCTTGAGGACATGTCATTTGTAAGCTGCCCTTGCTGGGATCATCATGTAGAGACTGTGTAGACTCCCTTCCTGAATCAGTCTCTTTTGCAGGTCTTCCTAAAATCTCATTTTCTTGAGCAGTTACATTTCTCACCAGGAAGTACGTGCACATTTTGCCTTTCCCTTTTACATCGATTTCTCCCCGTGCAGTGATTTCAAATTCTTTATCTTTAAGACATCTCAATAAGAAATAGATAAGACAAGGAAAGATTATTTATGAGCTTCTCTGGGGCATGATGTCTTAACAATGCAGAGAATAAACCTCACGCAGTATTTTTCCTTTATAAAACATTTCTCCTGGGTTTTCATTTTTCAACCAGGAAACATAAATGGAGCTGTGAAGTGTAAACACATAAATATCCGCCTTTGTCATGTTCACTTTTATAGGACAATAATGAAAATGCTAAAGTCTTAGCCCCTGACTTTGGAAGGTGATCTCCAAATCTGTCAGTAAATCCCTGCTGCGCTTCATTCGAAGCACACTCTCAATCTTGTAAGTCTATCTGGTTCTTTGTTAAAGGGGATGCCAAAGATTAGTAAAAATAGCCTGTTTTCTTATTAAAAAAAGAAAACATTACTTATCTCAGTCTGTCACTGAGATAATGATTTATTACTCAATTATAGTTTTGTAAAGGTCCATTTACATTACACTATGAGCAGCAGTATACCGCTGCTGTTCAGCTTTGATGGGAAGGCCTTTTTTAGGCTTTTACACACACAGGTGCAGACTGAACGATCAATAATAGATTTGTCAGTCCGCATAGACTGCCTTTATTCTCAGATGTGCCAGTTCTGTTAATACAGTACAATGCGCTGATAATCATGCAGAGCAAATAGACCTTAAGTCACCTCAAGCAATTACCTTCGCCCTATTTCAGGCCTGCATTTACCCAAAGGGCATTCTCCTTGCATTCTCCATACAGCACCACAGCTGTCACTTCTGAAACCTTGCTTGTGGCCTGCTAGGTTGTCTTGCCGCTCGCACTCTTACCCTCTAATGCTAATCCTTTCTAAGGCTGCTTTCACATCAGCGTTTTTCGCTGAATGCTGCATATTTGGCAGATTTACCGCATCTGCGCCTAACGGCCGACTTGCGGTGCACCTGCAGCAAGCCCCCATTCATTCTCTATGGTGCAGCAAATGTAGTTTTTGCCGCTATCCAGCAAATCCGACAGTTGCGGCAGGTCAAAAAAACCTAAGCGAGCACCAGTTCTTTTACCGTGCCGCAAGTTCTGGATCTGGCAAACCTCACCCGTCCACAAGCCCCATTGAGAATGAATGGGGGCTTGCGGCAGGTGCAGCAAATGCAGTTTTTGCCATGATCCGGCAAATCTGACAGCTGCGGCGTGTCAAAAAAACGCAGCTAGCAGCAGTTTTTTTTCCTGTGCCGCAAGTGTCAGATCTGCCAGATCCGGCAAACCACACCTTGCTGTACCCGACTGCAAGCCCCATAGAGAATGCATGGGGCTTGTAAGATCGGTGGCGCAAATCAGCCGTTAGGCGGCAGATCCTGCAGATCCGGGCCAGAAACATCAGCAGACCGCTGATGTGAAAGGAGCCTTCGGGTGTGCAACACAAATTCCGACCCTAATCTTTTCTTAGAATTTCCCTATCAGGTCAGCTCTGCAGTAACTTAACATTCTCCTTCTAAATAATGAATTGAACTATGGCAGAAATACAACATTATGGCCCAAACTACATATCAAAAAAATTCAACACACAAAGAAATAATAATACTACTAAGTATGTAACATGATAAGTATGTCAACATGAATGCATGTCCTTGGTACACCTTACATACTTGTTGCAAATATAGGAATCCAAGATGTCCAGCACAATTTCTTCATTAAAAGTCAGTATTTATTACATCTTCAAAAATGAATCACAGGAATGGCTAAAAAATGGCATCCTTACCATATTTGTCTGGGAGTTGCCACCCCATTTTGTAACCTTTCATGTGATGATTTTATGTTGATTCAATAAATCTGATTTTAATGAAGAAGTTGTGCTGGACACCTTGGATTCCTGAACACATGCTGGCTTGAGCATTCTTCCGAGCACCTTCACTGATCACTGCTCAGAATGATACTAAGGTGAGCTGAAACGACTTTTCTATTTTGATTGTTGAAAATATAGGCAGCAGGTGGTAACTCTGGTCTGTTTGGTGATTGTAGTTTAATATGAGGTACAAACAGATTACTTCACAAATAGAGACATTAATGTAAAGATTCCTCTGGAGAATACAGTTTAATGAGTGTTTTAATGTTGCTTTTCCTTAGAAATCATTACAGGTTCCATGAGCCTATAATCAAGTTCTACTGAAAAGTTTTAATATCATGTCCCTAATATCCATCACTCACTCCTCTCTCCAATTCGCAAGGCCTCATAATCAGCAATGAATCAGGATTTCACATCACGTGCCAGTCATCCAACACAGGGAGCCTCTTGTTCCAACCTACTCATTTTAGGACACATTTATTTCATCTTTCTAATTACTTACAACAATGCAGAGCAAAAAAATTAAAATTTTTGGAAAAAGACCTCTTGTCACTGAGGCTAACCCAAACCATTCCTTTTACATGGTTGACTAACAATTCTCCAACATGTGATGCAAGCCTATGCATCCAGCATAGTGTCTATTAGACTACTCAAAAAACACAGCCCATGGCAGTATCATGCAGTAAGACAGTCTCCATGCACATTCTTTTTAGATGCCATGTACGTTAATGAAGGGAGACTACTGTACTATCCTTAAGAAAGAAAGCTCCACATTCAGCAGGTGAAATTAGAGAACGTCACCAATTTTCTAAGTAAACAAACTTCTAAAGAAGCAATTAGTAATTAGAAAACAATTCTGCAACTTAGTGAAAAACAGTGTCAGCTGGTTCAACTGATGGCCTATAAAGAGATGGCACCAAGGTGCACACAAAAAACAAGTCATGATGGGTAAAACCAGTGAGCTGTCTTAAGACCTTCATAACCTTATTCTTGTAAAACATACTGATGACATTGATTAGAGAAATATTTCTAAACTACTGAAGGTTCCAGTAAACACTGTTGAGGTCGTAATCCGGAAGTGGAAAGAACATCATTTCAACATAAACCATCCACAACCAATTGCTCTCTAAAAGATTTCAGATGGAGGAATGAAAAGAATTATCACAAGAGTTGTCCAAAACGCCAATAATCACTGGTGGGGAGCTAGAGAAAGACCTGGAATCATCAGGTGTCACCACGCAATACTCCATTACTAACAAAAAGCATGTTCAAGTGCGTTTCAAGTTTGCTAAACAACTTTTAGAAAAGTCTGTGAAATACTAGTAGAAGATAGATTAGTCATATGAGACCAAAACTGAATGCTTTGGATGCCATTACAAACACCATGTTTGGAGACCAAAGGCCACTACATATCACCCCCAAAACACCATCCCAACTGTGAAGTTTCAGAAGAGGGAATATCATTGTGTGGGGCTATTTTTCAGCAAACATCATATAATTGAAGGAAGGGTGAATGGATAAATGTACAAGATATTCTTGATAAAAATCTGCTGCCATCTACCAGGATGAAGAAGATGAAATGAGGGTGGACATTATAGCAAGACAATGATCCCAAACACACAGTCAAGGAAGCTCTCAATTGGTTTCAGAGAAAGAAAATAAAGTTGCTAGAATGGCCCAGCCAATCACCTGAGCTGAATCCAATACAAAATTTATGGAAAGAACTAAAGCTCAGAGTTCATAGAAGGAGCACATAGAAACCTCAGGATTTGTACAGTGTTTGTTAGGAAGAATTGGCCAAAATCACACCTGAGCAATGCATTTAACTAGTTTAATCATATAGGAGGCATCTTGAAGCTGTCATCACCAACAAAGGCTTTTATACAAAGTATTAAATAGATTTCAGTAAGTGTAGTCAATACTTTTTCCCTGTGTCATTTTTCGTTATTACACATCATTATGGACATCAGTGATTTCATTTCTTTGCTAAGTGGATTGGATGGGTTGTTACCAACATCTGGAGAGAAATTCAAGTCAATAGAACCTTTAGAAATATATTTACTATGAAAACATGTGGTGTATTCAATACTTATTTCATCCACTGTATTACAACAGACATATACAATAAATATAAGTTAACATTATAGTGTAACATGGGTAATATAAAACGTCAAAAATTAACAAAATATTGACTGCAAATAACAGTTTCGGCAATTTTAACCTGTTAATGTGAATTTTCACTGAAAGTTTATCAAGAATGAGTGTTTCTAGGAAGGCACATTTCACAATAGTTTTGCAATCCATATGAGCTGCTAATCTTCCAATAAACAAGTAAAGTGATTGAATATTGGGTTACATATTTAAAATAGCTTAAACATCATCATTCATGGC
>JARQOC010000001.1:124408306-124486072 GCA_033576535.1 Allobates femoralis | reverse complement strand
GTCCTGCATCGAATCAGCACTGGCTTCACTCCAATCCGCTTTTGGATTCATCAAACATCAAGAGAAAGTCAGAGCTGCAGCTGGTCTCTCACTTCCTCTTCATGTCTGATTTGTCCTAATAGGAGAACAGAAAAGCTGACACTGATTTGGAGCAGGGCTTGAGTGACATAACATAATGATGTGAACCTTGGCAGAGTGAGTACTGACACCACATGAATGGCACCGGCACCAGAGATGGGTATAAATGCTATTTTAGCAGTGGACAAACATGGTCATTGAGAATAGGTTGTCTGAGTAGTGGTAGGGTAGTCAACTTGACTTTTTACTATTTCTGGACAGTTTATCAAAAAATCACGAACAGACAATATTTTTACAGACACATTAGAATACCACCCTAAATCATTATGATTATAAATGATACAAGTCTACAGCCCATAATTCTGGTATGGCAAAACCAGCTGTAAAATGTAAAATTATGATAATTACAGTAAAAATAACAGGTATAAAATTCTTCCAATTCAATAAGATCATAGACGGCTTAAATTTTTTTTAAGAACACTGCAAAAAAGTGCCCTATTTTATAGGGTGATGGGACAGTTTGAAAATCAGATGGACAACTCCTTTAAGTATGCAAATAGCCTCTTCAGCAAGGAAGAGGTCATGAACTCTAGAGCCATCTGTTGCAGATAGCAATCCGACATGTTAATATTGATTCATTAAAAAGCCTTGTAACATGACGCTGGATGTGAAGCTACACCAGAAGCTCTATTTGCAGATACATTTTAGGTGTTGTTGTTCATCCTTATGGCAAACTAGAGGGGCCCCAGGGGCTTTGGCCTTCCAGAACACTTATGTAAATGAATAAATATTATTATTATTATTACATCTGTAATGAATGTGCAGGTAACCTCATAAAGCTGTGAATTGAGAGGCACACTCCTCTATTCCCTGCTCTGTATAGATATCTGGAAGTTGATCAAGATCAGCAAGCGTGAAGCCTACAACATTCAAACTTATGTCAACAGCTGCAAGTACAGTGCCGTGATCTGAGAAGGTAAAAAACTGCTAACTTTCCAGCTGTTGAATCTGCAATATATTACCTAATAAATAGTGATGGGCCTACCCAGATTTATCTGGACTTTTTTTTTAAGTCCGGGTTCAGGGCCGAACATGACTCAAATTTGAGTTCGAACCCCAAACTCGGACTTTAAAGTTATGGGACGGGGCATGAGGCTGTAAAATAAAGCAAATAGCTATTAAACATCATGATTATACTTACCGCACCTCACCATTTCTACTTATGGGGCTGCTCATTAACTTCCAGGATATTCACTGCACTGGTTCCAACAGCCAGTCACAGACACCATCACAAAGAATGGGAGTCTGTGATAAGCTGTTGGAGTAACCTGGAAACTACAGACACCTTCTAGATGCTAGAATGTATGGGCTGGTTTCAGGTTACTCCAGCAGCCAATCACAGATGCCTATTCTCTGTGACAGCGTCTGAGATTGGCTGTTGGGCCCCTCACACATATAGTATTATAAAAATAAATAAATTATTGTGTTGGGAAAGAGAGTTCCAGAGTATGGGGGAAGCACGGGAGAAATCTCATATGCGGTTGTGGGAAGAAGAGAAAAGAAGGGAGTAGAGAAGGAGATATTGAGAGAATCGAAGGTTGCATGTACGTAAATACCGGGAGACCATGTCACAGATGTGTGGAGGAGACAGGATGTAGATTGCTTTGTATGTCATAGTTAGAGTTTTGAACTGGAGCCTCTGGACAAAGCCAATGAGGGCTTCGCAGAGAGGAGAGGCTAGGGAATAGCGGGAAGCAGGTGGATTAGTCGGGCAGCAGAGTTTAGGATAGATTGGAGGGATGCAAGAGTGCTAGAGAGGAGGCCAGAGAGTAGGAAGTTGCTATAGTCGAGGCGAGAGATGATTAGGGTGTGCACGAGTGTTTTTGCAGTTTCTTGGTCAAGGAATATGCAGATCTGGGAAATATTTTTGAGTTGGAGTCGGCATAAGGTGGCAAGGGCTTGGATCTGTGGCTTGAAATAGAGGGCAGAGTCCATGATCACCCGAGGCATCGAGAATGCGGGACTGGAGAAAGTGAGCAGCCATTGACATTGAGGGATAGGTCTGGTGGAGGAGTAGAGTGAGATGGGGGAAACATGATGAATTCTGTTTTGTCCATGTTCAGTTTTAGAAAGCGAGCAGAAAAGAAAGATGAAATGGCGTACAGACATTGTGGGATTTTGGTCAGTAAGGAGGTAATGTCTGGTCCAGAGAGGTAAATCTGCGTGTCATCAGCATAGAGAAGATACTGCAAACTGTAGGATTCTATGAGCTAACCCAGGCCGAAGGTGTAGATGGAGAAGAGTAGGGGTCCTAGAACTGAGCCTTGGGGAATGCGGACAGATAGGGAGCGAGGTTAGAAGGTGGTGCAAGAGAGGGAGATGCTGAAAATCCGATGTGTTAAATATGACGAGATCCAGGACAGGGCCATGTCTGTGATGTCAAGAGATGAGACAATCTGTAACAAAAGGAAATGGTCTACAGTGTCAAAAGCAGAAGACAGGTCTAGGAGGAGGAGGACAGAGTAGTGTCCCTTGCTTTTGGCGGTTAGTAGGTCATTGGTGAACTTAGTTAGGTCAGTTTCAGTTGAGTGATGCAGACGGAAGCTAAATTGTAACCTGTCAAAGGAGGAGCAGGAGGAGAGCTGGGAGGACAGTTCAAGATGTTCCAGCAGTTTTCAGGCATAAGGGAGAAGTGATATCGGCCCATAGTTAGACACAGACGATGGGTCGAGGGAGGGCATTTTGAGGATCTGTGTGATTGAGGCATGTTTGAAGGATGAGGGGAAGACACCATTTGTAAGTGAAAGGTTCAAGAGATGTGTAAGGGTTAGGATGAAGACTTGGCAAGGTTGAAGATGAGGTGGGATGGAACCAGGTCAAGCATGCAAGTGGTAAGATGTGATCTTGACAGAAGGGAGGAGAGTCGATCTTCTGTCATGGTGGAGCAGCTGTTTTTGGAAGAACAGGGCTGAGCAGTTATGAAAATGGGCATAGGAGGCTGCGGGCCAAAGTTTTCTCTGATGTTATCAATATTTTGCTTAAAGAAAGAGGCAAAGTTTTCAGCAGAAATAAGAGGAGAGGGAGGAGGTGCTGGGGGATGGAGTAGAGAATTGAAAGTGTTGAAAAACTGTTTAGGGTTATGAGACAGGGAGGGTAGGCGAGATGCGAAGTAGGTTTTGCGAGTGTGGATTTGAAATTGGAAAGGGATTGCTTGTATGTGACAAAGTGCTCAGCAGAACGAGATTTCTTCTATCTCCACTCAGCTACCCTGGAAGCCTGTCTCAGTTCTTTGGTCAGGCTGGTCATCCAGGGTTGCCTGTTGATTGTACCAGTTTTGCTGTGTGTGATGGAGCAGACGAATTGAGTGCTGCTGTTATTGTGGTGTTATATAAAGTAGCAGCAGCATCTGTGTCATGTAAGGAAGCTATGTCTGTAAAAGGGAGAAGGGACTCTGACAATAAGTGTAAATTAAGGTGTTTGTGATTTCTGCGAAGATGATTGAGTTTGTGGAGTGGCTGTTGCACACAAGAAGAGGAGAAGGAAGAGAAAGTCAGTAGGTTGTGGTCAGACAGGGGGAAAGGTGAGTTATAGTGGTTTGTAAGGGAACAGAGGCGGGTGAAGATAAGATCCAGTGTGTGGCCATCTTTGTGAGTGGCTGCGGAGTACCACTTAGTGAGGCCAAAGGAGGTAGTCAATGAAAAAATTTTAGAGGCAGCTGAGAGGGAAGTGTCAATGGGGATGTTGAGGCCCCCATGATTATAGTGGGGATGTCAGCAGAAAGAAAATGAAGTAGCCAGGTGGTGAAATGGTCGAGAAAGGTGGAGATGGCCAGCTCTGGAGGTGGTGGATGACAGCCAGCTGGAAGTTGGAGGGGGAGTAGATGCAGATGAGTACACGTCAAACGAGGGAAGACTAGTGGAGGGTGGTAGTGGAATTGGGGTGAATGAGCACTTATCGGACAGGAGCAAGTCAACTCCTCCACAACGTTAATGAAGGGGTTAATGCCAGCTTTGTATTGTGAGCTGTCACTAAGGCCGAAATTCATGGTGTCAGGCCTATATTAAATGTGGCCAAGGTGAATTTATAGTAAACATAAAAAAACACACAGAGGAAAAATATTTTAATAGAAATAAAACACAAGACATTTAGGGACTCCATCTTTATTGACAAAAAAACCTTCCCTCTTACACAATCCACAGCAAACATCTTCAGCTCTGCAAACAGACACACACATCTGCTCACAGAGACAAGCAGGCGCACAGTGAACAGCCAGCAATGTGAAATGTTATCTGAGTTCACACCTGAGCTGTAGATGGGTGAGGAGTAAGGTAGGTGAGGTGTAAGGCATGAATCAGCCCAGGGGTGAACTCAGATAAACTTTCCCATGACCGACAGTTCAGTCTGTGCCAGCTCATCCCTGCAAGCAGACGTGTTTGTATGCTTGCAGAGGTGTAGCAGAGCTGAATAAATTGTTCCCTGCTAATTCCATCTGAGGGAGGGTTTTTTTGTTAAGAAAGATGGAGTGTGTTTTATTGTCTTGTGTTTTATTTCTATTAAAATATCTTTCTCTTATGTTTACTAGAAATTCATGGTGGCCAGGTCTAATATTGACCTAATACCATGAATTTTAGTGCTAGCTAACAATACAAAGCCGGCATTACCGTATATACTCGTGTTTAAGCCGACCCGTGTATAAGCCGACCCCCCTACTTTTGCCCCCAAAACCTGGGAAAACCTATTGACTCGTGTATAAGCCGAGGGTGGACCCCAGCACAGGTATACAGCCCCCAGCAGTGTGGTATACAGGCCCCCCAGTGGTATACAGGCCTCCCCAGTGGTAGTATACAGCAGCCTCCCCAGTGGTAGTATACAGCAGCCTCCCCAGTGGTAGTATACAGCAGCCTCCCCAGTGGTAGTATACAGCAGCCTCCCCAGTGGTATATACTGGCCCCAGCAGTATATACAGCAGCCCCAGTAGTATACAGCAGCCTCCCCAGTGGTATATACAGGCCCCAGTGGTGTATACAGGCCCCACTGGTATACAGGCCCCAGCAGTATATACAGCAGCCCCAGTGGTATACAGCAGCCTCCCCAGTGGTATATACAGGCCCCAGCAGTATATACAGCAGCCCCAGTGGTATACAGCAGCCTCCCCAGTGGTATATGCAGGCTCCAGCAGTATATACAGCAGCCCCAGCGGTATACACCCCCCCCGTGGTATATACAGGCCCCAGCAGTTTATACAGTAGCCCCAGCGGTATACAGCCCCCCCCCCGTGGTATATACAGGCCCCAGCAGTTTATACAGCAGCCCCAGCGGTATACAACCCCCCCTCCCCGTGGTATATACAGGCCCCAGCAGTTTATACAGTAGCCCCAGCGGTATACAGCCCCCCCGTGGTATATACAGGCCCCAGCAGTTTATACAGTAGCCCCAGCGGTATACAGCCCCCCCCCCCCGTGGTATATAGGGCTCCCCCTTGCTGCCGCACACCTATAAAGTAAGACATCATTATACTTATCCCTGTCGCTGTCGCCGGTCTTCATGCTTCCTCTTCCGGCGCACAGACAATGACGTCATTTCCTGTGCGCCGGAGGAGAAAGCATGAAGACCCGGAGGAGCGCGGTGATCGAGCGGCGACGGCGACAGGGATAAGTATAATGATGTCTTACTTTACAGGTGTGCGGCAGCAAGGGGGGGCCCTGTATACCAAGGGGTGGGGGGGCTGTATACCGCTGGGGCTACTGTATATACATATGACTCGTGTATAAGCCGAGGGGGGGACTTTTCAGCACATTTTTTGTGCTGAAAAACTTGGCTTATACACGAGTATATACGGTAACCCCTTTATTACCTAGCGTGCCACCCCCACTAGGGCTGGCGATCAAAAATAGGGCAATCCCTTGCATTTTTTTTGTTCAGTTATTTATTTAAATAATTATAAAAAAAAATGGGCTTCCCTGTATTTTGATTGCCAGCCAAGGTAAAGCTAGGCAGCTTGGGGTGGCAGCCAGTAGCTGTTTGCTTTATCTGCACTGAGAATTTAAAATACTGTGGAACGCTAAGCAAAATTTTTTACATTTATTTATTTTTACAGTACTATATGTGTGAGGAGCCCAACAACCAATCACACATGCTGTCACAGAGAATAGGCATCTGTTATTGTCTGTGGCAGTAACCTGAAACCAGCCCATACATTCTAGCATCAAGAATATATGGAAGCTTCCAGGTTACTCCAACATCCAATTACAGATGCCCATTCTCTGTGACAGCATCTTTGATTGGGTGTTGGATCCAGTGCAGTGAATATCTCAGAAATTAATGAGCGGCCCCAGGAAGTGACACAGCGAGATGGTGGGACAGCGGGACCCGGTTAGTACGATGATGTTTAATAACTATTTTCTTTATTTTTACAGTGGCACGCCAACCAGACCCAAATCCGAACTGTAGCACAGACTTCCCAGGGAAGTCTTTGTTCAGGATCTGTGCCTGTACACTAGATGCTCAGTACAGACTCTGAACTTTACAGTCTGAATTCGCCCATCATTACTAATAAACCAGCCAAGATCATCAGATATAATATTTATAAAAAAAAAGTTATCCAACATGTAAAATAATAAATTCAGCTGCCAAAGTAATAAAATAAACAGGACTCTTTTTTCCTGTTGATCCACCCATGATGTTAAGGATTGCCATCATTTGTATCTTTATAGAAGTTGAAAAATTCCTTTACAGTAATCACAAAATAAAATGTAACTTCTGTAATATGTGATGCACCTAACAAACCTAGACAAGCAGAAAAAAGCAGGACATTTATCACATGCAATATTGCAGCAGCTAGTGTCCAACACATTTGGATATAATGAGGAAAAAATATTGGTTAAGAAAGATTTCATTTGTTTAATAAGTTATTCTCCTCATCAAAGAGTAAAAAAAAGCAACTTTGCAATTCAATAATTAAAACAAGATCAGAGGAATTTGTAATATTGTTGTATAATGCTCGGTACTTAAGTTACTGGCCATCATCATTGTTGTCTATCGGCAGTGGCCTGTCAACTAGGCAAGGATGGAAGCATTTACAAGCTCTTTCCAATTGAGCTTGTAAGTGCTGCTCTGGAGCTGTCAGGATCGCTTGATATGGCCAGAATCAGTACACCTGTGCTCCTCTGATGCTAAAGAGGCAAAGCTTCCTCTATTTTCAGTATCAGAGGGTGCACAGTTTGGGTCAGTGGTTTAACAATGCTGCTGTCAATCAAGCATGCACATGCTGCCCTTGGCAAGCAAAAAGCTGAGTGACAGGGGAGAAATATGCTCCTGAAGATCAATGGTAACAAAGGGCCCTTTAATTATCTGCATTATCACCCATTATTTACCTAATATAATCACAAAAGCCTCTTATATAATTTACAGAAAAAAAGAGAACACATGAAGATATTAGGAATAAATTAGTTAATAAAATGATACCTCTCAATTCCAGCATTGGCCGCTCCCTCCATGACTCAGGCATCATCTCTCGCTTTGTCCTAAATACAAACTGACTATTAATGAACTTTCTGACATTAGAAATAGTCAGGGTAACTTCAGGGTGCACTGTGCTGAAATACTGATCTAGGCGAATCCCCATAGTCTGCAGCCCAGGAACAATCCTTTGTATGCTCACACCAGCCTGCTTCACCCTCAGCTGAAAATGTGAATAGATAGTTATAATGTAACATCACACAACCAAATAGCATCACATTTCTCCAATATATTGCTGCTTTCAACATAAAATGTTGCTCTAGTCATATTAGACTTGGTGGCCAAATTGCCACGAGTGCCTATCATTGTATGGCCACCTTTTGCCCATTACCACACAACATACTATCTAGTAGTGGGTTAATAGGTTGAATATTGTGCCGTTTGGCTAATACAGTATATATTACTATATGAAAGAACAGCTATTGTTGAAATATCATTATTTTTTAGGTAAGTGCCATCTAGCAGGAGATACACTTACATTGACAAAATAACTGAAAACTTCAATGTGCATAAGTACTCACCCCCTAAAGTCAGTACTTTTTGAAGCCTCATTTTGCGGCAATTACAGCTGCAATTCACTTTGGGAAAGTGTCTATGTACTTTCCGCATCTTGCCATTTGGATTTTTGCCCATTGCTCAAGGCGAAACTTCTCTAGCTCCTTCAAGTTGGATTCCTCAGATGAATAGCAATCTTCAAGTCTGACCACAGATTCTCAATTGGATTGAGGTCTGGGCTTTGACTAGGTGACTCCAATGTATTCACACATTTCCCCTTAAACCACTTGAGTGTTGCTTTAGAAGTACGCTTTAGGTCATTGTCTTCTTGGTAGCTGAACCTCCGTCCCTATCTCAAATCACTGACAAACAGGTTTTGCTCAAGAACATCCCTGTATTTCACACCACCCATCTTTCCCTTGACTCAGACCATTTTTCCTGTCCCTGCTGACAAAAAACATCCCCACAGCATGATGCTGCCACCACCATGTTTCATTCTGGGTATGGTGTTCTTGGGATGATGAGCTGTGTTGATTTACTGCCAGACATAACATTTACACTGATGGCAAAAAGTTACATTTTGGTCTTATCTGACCACAGTACCTTCCTCCATACATATGAGGAGTCTCTCACACATCTATTGAAAAAATCAAAATGAGCCTTCCAATATTTGGCTAAAAGTAAAGACTTTTTCCGGTCACTCCTCTTCCATAAAGGCCAGCTCTATGGATAGTATGGCTTATTGCCGTGCAATGGACAGATACTCCAGTCTCATAATGGGAACTCTGCAGCTCTATAGTGGTTACCTTTGGTCTCAGTACTGTCTCTTTGATTAATGCCCACTTTGCCCGAGCTGAGAGTTTGGGTGAGCAGCCCTCTCTTGGCAGGTTTGATGTGGTACCATGTTCTTTACATTTGATGATAATGGATTTGATGGTGCTCCAGGAGATCATCAGAGATTGGGATATTTTTGTTAGAACCCAACCCTGCCTTGTGCTTCTCAACAACTGTGTCTCTGACTTGTTTGGAGATCTCTTTGGTATTCATGGTGTTTGGTTAGTTTTGCCTCTTGCTTAATGGTGCAGCCTTTGTGAACTTTCAGAAAAGGTGTGTATACTGACCGACCATATGACACTTAGATTGCACATAGG
Source organism: Allobates femoralis (assembly GCA_033576535.1). NCBI lineage: Eukaryota > Metazoa > Chordata > Amphibia > Anura > Aromobatidae > Allobates > Allobates femoralis. The sequence continues at coordinate 124,476,830 of JARQOC010000001.1, read as the reverse complement.
TGGACTTGCTCTCACTAAGCATCTCACTGAAGATAATTGCTTGCATCAGACATTTTTAGGTGCTTCATAACAAAAGGGGTGAATACATATGCACATGGCAATTTTTATATATTTTATTAATTTTTGCCTATGTTTTTGTCACTTTATTTTACAAACTTAGATCATTTAGCGCTGATGCATCACTCACAAGCAAACTGGAATACAAAAATATTTAAACAAAGGTTGTAATGTAACAAAAGAGATAAAAAGCCATGGGGGTGAATAATTTTGCAAGGCACCATAGAAGAAGATATACTTTTCCCAAAATGCCAGTTACTCCTGGACAGACAAGGAATCTAAATTGCTTCCACTATTTTATAGGTATTATGCCATAGACAGTGTTATTAATATGGAGCTTTATGGCTGCAGGTGCTTTGACTGGTATTACGGATTACTGTGACCTTTATAACTATGGCCAGCTTGGTTGGAGGACATGTCTGATATCTGTAGGTAGAATGGCTGGTAGGTATGTACTGTAGTGATTACATGGGCATTGTGGCTGTGATCATTATGGCTAGTACCATATGGATCTTATAGATAGCATTATCTGGAATTCCATTTACAGCATTTTGACATGTATTATTATTTTTTCCATCTTTTACCCAAATACACATGTGGTTCTATTGTGTTGCTTCCTGGAACAGATATGAACGCTTCCATCTGTGCAGGCCAGATTCACAATGTCATCCCCTATGTTTCTTAATCGAGACCTTTGGCCAAGGGGGCTTCTCATAGCTATTGATACATGTCAGTGTCGGTGGTGCCTTGTCATGTCAATATTTACAGCCTTATTTGTTTGCAGCCTTTGTCCTTGAAAAGTCCTTTTGAGGCAGAACGTTCTCGGGAGTCAGTGTCATGCAACATGGATGTTATGTCTTGGATAAGTTAATTGTATTTTGTTTAAGCAAACTGGAAATTTTCAGAGAAATGATGGAGAAGTGTATACAAAGTAGAGACAGTCATAAGATATTTTTTGCTGAATGATTTGAAGATCATTGTTTATTCTTTATGTTAAAATCCTATGATTAGATGCACTCATGGAATTGCCTCCAGATGCTTTTTAAGTATCTCATAAATGACCGAGTCCAGAATCGGTTGAAAACTCATTCCTGTGTATTACTTCAGCCCCCATAATAAAGTGAGCCACAGAATTCACATGACAGTGGACGCCATACCAATCCTACCAACCATAGTTCTCTTATAATAGAGGTAGGCACAGTGCTCTCATGACAGTCATAGCAACAAAGCCTCGTTAATAAACCAATGGCTGCAGAAAACAGCATTACAGCCCCCACTGAACCTCTATGGCTGCTGGCCTCTAATGCAGCAAGCATTTTATGCCGGACTGTCACCATACTGTACATGCATTGACAAATATTAGAAATGCAAACATCCATTTAATGCCCATTTTCTCTAGTATAAACCATTGGCTATTATTTCCAAGCAGTGTCTGCTCTACAGCTTCAGTTATTTTCTGTCTTATTATAAAACAACTGTAGAAATATTGATCAATGAGAAAAGATTTCAGTATAGTTTAGGATATAATCTCTTACCTCTTCATCAAACACTATATGAAATGGAAGACCATTACAAAATGTTTTCACATCGACCCACAGAGACTTTGGATACACGGGCAGAAATCCTCTTAACATTTTACCTGCAACAAACCTCATGTTAATTCTATTAGGTTAGTAAGTGGAAATATCATCAGCTAAGAAAGATCAGGGTCAGTGGCAAAGTGATCGTCATCCACCGAGTCTGTATACTGATGGGATTGGCGGTGTAATAAAACTAATTCAGCAGATGAGACATAAAATGATATCTGAGTTTATGGAGCGAAACTAGCGGAATTAGTTAAAAATGGGAAAGACATTTCATTTATAGGAGAGAAGACATCATCATTACACAGAGGTGCACAAATCTGCATTACGTCCTCAAAAACATCAGTAATTCCAAGCACAAGACTGGAGAGACTTTCTTTTAAAACATCTTAGAATTTGAAAAAGAATAACCCTTTTTTCCATCTATCACATACAGTATCTATCATCTATTTAACATCTATATATTATCTATCTAGTATCTATTTATGTATCTAGGATGTATGTATCTATTAGAGATGAGCTTTTTTTTTTAATTACAAATCAAGCTGACCTCAGGTGACCCCATCTATGAGGTCACCCTGCTTACATCGTTAGCCGGAAATCAGTCAGATTCTGGTCCCACCGTGATGGAGAGGACGTTGCAGAGGATGGTGGAGCGGTATGTGGGAGTAATAAAGATAGAGTTGAGATATGTATTTGTGTTTTTTGTTCTAATAAAATTTCTCTATGTGTTTTATATTATTTACTATTTGCTAGAGATTGACAATGGGTGGGTCTAACATTGGCCTGACATTATGATTGTTTCCAGTCAGGCAAAACTAGGCAGCTGGAGGTGGGCGGCAGCCCGTACCTGCCTGCCTTACCTGACTGAAAACCAAAAATATAGTAGAGCCCCCTCAGCACATTCTGACATCAAGAAACCTTTTTTTTTCTTTTTGTAGTATTTAGTCTAGCTTTATTCACCGTCACAGCAGTGAACAATTGCTAAAAAAGTGCCACAAAAATCCAAATGAAAAAACGCAGCAAAAACACACCAACCTCTTTGTGTGGATGTTTGAAACACGGTGTGGATTTTGGACTTCAAAAATCTGCAGCACACATTCCATATCTCCACATAGCCAAAATGACACTCAAAAAAAAGCATCAAAACCACAGCAAAGATCGTGTCATGGTTTTGGTGCTTTTTGTAACTGGAGATGCAGGTGAGCACATTGAACATAATGTATGCAGTTTTTTTTTACAAAACTGCCCTCAAAAATGCATTAAAGCCCCATAAAAAACTGTGTTGCGGTTTTGGTGCTTTTTTTTGCCTGCAATCATTGTGCACTCCCCTGGACCACTCCTACTCACTGCAATCTATAAAATACATTCTTTAAAACAATGTTAACTGACATGTGTGGTAACACTGCCCATTGCTGGACAGCTTATAGGTTGCGGTACACCAGGGATGCAGGTGTCACTAAGCGGCCACAGGTAATTCAACCTGGAATGCAACTATATAAAGGTAACCAACACACTGTCCCAGCACCTTCTCACCAAGCGGTGGGTGAAACGTACGTCGAGGTGTTAGGCAGTATGGTTAGTATGGCAGCTTGGTCTTAAATATGCACTTTTTCTCTTGTCCTGTGATCTATGATATCAAAACACTGGGTAAATATGTAATATATGGGGGCTCATATTAGTAAGTCCGGTTACTGCCTTTTACCTCATTTTTTCTATTTGGGTGGTCACCATGCTGTCGTGTTCTTATTCTAGTTGGATTGCTTCTTGATGCCAGAAATGATAACTTGGACGAAATAATCGCACATGAGCCCTATTTGCCTATACAAAGGACATCGGCTGCCCAGCCTGCCACTGCTTCTTTAGGAGGTCTGTACTGATTGTAAAAATGTATTTATGAGGAGTGGGTAATGCAACAGTGTGAGTACTATGCATGCATTGTGCACTCCCCTAGACTTTTCCTACACACAGTAATCTGTAAAATACATGCTTTTAAACAATGTTAACTGACATGTCTGGTAATACTGCAAATTTCTGGACATCTTATAGGTTATGGTATGCTGGATGTCAATCCTTGTTAATGTGCACAATGAGAGCTAACTGCGATATGGGCAAGTTGCCTATAGCCAAGATGGTGCCAATGTCCTCTGGCTGTGTGCGCGCTGTGCCTGTGCTGTCCCCGCCTCCTCTGCTATTCCCAGCATGCACTCAGAGTGTGCTGCATCATGACATGTGCAGAGGTACTTCCAGGATGCAGGTGGATGCAGCAGTGGGCAGGCATGCGTGCGCCAATATGAGGCCACAGGTGATTCAACACAGAATATCACTATATAAAAATGACCAACACACTCTCAGCACCTCCCAAAGAAGCAGTGGGCGAAACGTACGTTGAGGTGCTGGGCAGTGCAGTTAGTATGGCAGCTTAGTCTTACATGTGATACTGTGCAGGGGTTAATGCTGTTTGAGGTATGGATTCTATGTATGTACATTGTACACTTTCTAGTTATTTGCTGATGGCAAAACATATGTCATGATGTAATAACAATATAGATTGGAGATGTATGTACAGTAGGATCTGTGTTCAGCTTCCCATGCACCTGTATTGTTTATCTTGTCTATATGATTGGCACAAGCCATGGATTGTATTAACTGTGATCTACAACCGCACTGCTCAAGTATTCGTTTTATCGGGATGGTTTTTAATGTATTTGTGTTATTCAATTCTGTAATAAAATTTTATATATTTTTTCACATCTCTTATTGTGGTCAAATGAAATACGCAGTAAATCTTTATATGGTAATGAATTTATATTGGAGATTTTTGGCTAAATATAAGTGAATAATGTTGACCAGAACGTTAGATTTCTATAAGTGTTTACTTTATTGATTTCCTGCTGGGCTTTCTGTTGCTGTTGTTATTGTTGCCGTTCCTGATTCTGCTGCTCTTGTCACTGTCATTATTGTTGCTGTTGCTGTATCTGGTGCTGCTGTTGGAGAGTAGCCTGCAGCAGCTGCTTTATCAGCTCCTCCATGTTGTATGTTTTCACTCCAGGCACTGCTTTTACCCAGGACATTAGGTTTCCCTGTGGCAGTCACATGTGCCTCTCAAAATTCTTGGCTGCATTTCCACCAGATCAGGTGGCCCACCTGCCAGCCTGTGTAACCTGTTGTCCTGGTCCTCTCATTGATGCACATGCAGTCTAGAAAATACCTAGATCTATGGTATAAAGAATCCACCTCACTACTATCAGTGATAAATAGGCTAAAATATAGATAAAAACAAGCATGGGACTATTTTTTAGTTAAATGTCCCAACTTGCACGATTTCCTTCCCTTTCATAGTACTTATTTTGTTTCCTTATTTTTATACTAAGTAATCCTAGCAATACGATTTATATATAACAATGATATAAGACATTATGACCCCAGGTAAAACCTTGGATTTTGCCCCACTCTCCTACCACCTTTTAGTATTAGGCCATGTGCACACATTCAGTATTTGATGAGTTTTTTACCTCAGGATTTGTAGACAAAACCAGGAGTAGAACAATCAGAGGAAAAGTCTAATAGAAACACCTGCACCACTTCTGTATTTAATTAGCCACTCCTGGTTTTGGCTGCAAATCCTGAGGTAAAAAACTCATCAAATACTCAACGTGTGCACGTTGCCTTAGGTCATTCACTTTGACTTTCTCACTACTATATCTACCTAAAGGCCCCGTCTCAATGTGTCGGCGAACCGACCAACGATCCGACTTGACATAGATCGCTTGAACAACGTTCAATGATCGCTAGTGAAGTGCCACACGTACAGATATCTTTAAGGTCGCAGCAATGACTCCGCGACAAGTGAACGATACTTGCGGTCGTTAGCTCACCTGCGTCCTTCACTTCTCAATAGGCGAGGTCGTTAACAACATCGTTATCGAGGTGTCACACACACCCATGCTGCATTTTGAATGAACGCTCATCGTTTGGTGTAAGGTCCGGTTCACAAACCTCACAAACCTCCCATCAACGATCTGCCCAATTATCGTTGATCGGATGTACATGTCACACTGAACGACGTTGTTACGACGTTGTTTGAACGTGACGTTTCAACGATATCGCTAGCAATATCGTTGTGTGAGACGGGGTCTTTACATTTTGTAAGTCCCTCTTATTTTACCCATCTATCATCCACAGTGATTACAAACGGCACCTCTGAGAAAAAGCATCTGCCTAAGCTACTGAGCTCAAAAGAATTTGAAACGTCTGCCATCCTCATAGAAATGTTTAAATCACAGCTAAAAAATAAAACCTCATGCAATATGAGCACAAATACACGTTTTAATGTGTGCAACTTAAAATGTAAGGCTTTAGTTGCCATATCAGTTCTTTCTTATAAAGGTAACCAAAAGGCTTTGCAGGCATAAATACCTCTTCCAAATTGAACAATTCCTCTAATAGTTCCCCAGTGATTCTTCTTCTTTACGGGGCACACGGATACTTGGTTTGCTCTATCTCGAAGTTTATTAACTGCATTTTCGATACTCTGTGAAGTAATCTAGAAAAAGTATTCAAATGTTGACACTGGAACTGTATTAATAGCCTATATTGCTCACAATGATAAAGTCATAATACAGTATATCACTATTAATATAAAATCTGTAGACAAAATGATATTATATAAAATTCTTTCTTCAATGGACACAATGCAAATTCAGGGGTCGCCAACCTGGAGCTCAGGAGCCAGGATTTGTAGCTCACTGCTGTCTTCCAGCTTGATGCATTAATATCAGGTCTAACAAACAGCTATGAAGATCAGGTCTCCAGACCTGTGAGTAGCTCCACATAGAAGAATAAGTCTAAACAGGGGTAATGTAGGAACCCCTGAATCTTGGTATACTGGCTCAGCATGGTCTTTGTGGAAATGCTTTTGCTGTCATTATACCAATAATGGAGGCTCTGGGTATCACTACTGTGAGGTAAGTGGGAGCTGGATGAGGCTCACAACTCTCTCAGAGCTGAATGTGGCTCACGAGCCTCTCACATACACATGTGGCAAAATTCTTGGTACCCCTCCTTTAATGAAAGAAAATGCCACAATGGTCACAAAAATAACTTGAATCTGACAAAAGTAATAATAAATTAAAAACATCTATGAAAATGAACAAATGAAAGTCAGACATTGCTTTTCAACCCTGCTTCCACAGAATTTGTAAAAAAAAATTAAACTCATGAAATAGGCCTGGACAGAACTGATGGTACCACTCAAAATAATGTGACAAAAGGAACATGTTAAACCAAGGTGTGTCCACTAATTAGCATTACAGGTGTCTACAATCTTGTAATCAGTCAGTGGGCCTGTATATAGGGCCACAGATACTCACTCTGATGTTTGGTGACATGGTGTCTATCACATGCAACATGGACCAGAGGAAGCAAAGGTAAGAGTTATCTCACAAGATTAGAAAAATTATAGACAAGCATGTTAAAGGTAAAGGTTATAAGACCATCTCCAAGCAGCTTGATGTTTCTGTGACTACAGTTGCACATATTATTCAGAAATTTAAGATCCTTGGGACTGTAGCCAACCTCCCTGGGTGTGGCTGCAAGAGGAAAATTGATGACAAATCAAAGAGATGGATAATACAAATAGCAACAAAAGAGCCTAGGAAGACATCTAAGGTGAACTTCAAGCCCAAGGAACATCAGTGTCAGATTGCACCATCCGTCGTTGTTTGAGCAAAAGTAGACTTCATGGCAGACGAACAGGGAGGACACCATTGTTGAAAAGAAATCATAAAACAGCCAGACTGGAATTTGCCAAACTACATGTCGATAAACCACAAAGCTTCTGGGAGAATGTCCTATGGACAGATGAATATGCAAATGGAGTCCATGGAGCCTCATTTAAGAGTCTCAAACATGGTACTAGGCATAGGACAGATGAGACAAAAATGGAACTTTTTGGCAAGGCACTTCAGCTCTATGTTCACAGACAGAAAAATGAAGTATATCAAGAATAGAACACTGTCCCTCCAGTGAAACATAGAGGAGGCTCTGTTATGTTCTGAGGCTGCTTTGCTGCATCTGGCACGTGTTGTCTTGAATCTGTGCAGGGTACAATGAAATCTCAAGACTATCAATGGATTCTAGAGAGAAATTTGATGTCCAGTGTCAAAAAACTTAGTCTCAGTCGCAGGCCATGGATCTTGTAACAGGATAATGGCCCAAAACACAGCTAAAAACACTCAAGAATGACTAAGAGGAAAACATTGGACTACTATGAAGTGGCATTCTATGAGCCATGACCTAAATCCTACTGAGAATCTTTGGAAAGAGCTGAAACTTGCCGAGTGGAAAAGGCAACCTTCAAAATACCTGTCGAGAGGTGCAGAAGTATCATTGGCAATTACATGAATCATTTGATTGCAGTGATTGCTTCAAAAGGTTGTGCAACAAAATATTAAGTTAAGAAACCATCATTTCTGTCCAGGCCGATTTCATGAGTTTGATTTTTTTTTTAATTCTGTGGAAGCAGGGCTGAAAAGCAATGTCTGACTTTCATTTGTTCATTTTCATAGATTTTTTTTAATTTATTATTACTTTTGTCAGATTCAAGTAATTTCTGTGACCATTGTGGGTTTTTCTTTCATTCAACGAGGGGTACCAACAATTTTGACCACGTGTGTAGCTGACTGTGTCTCTCAAGCACAGAAAGGTGGGGGACCTCTGCTCTAGAGCCATTAAATCTAATTGTAGGCTCTGAGAATCTGGACAGCTGTACAACAGATATCAGCTGAAGTATTCTTGGAGCAAAAGAGGCTAAAAGATTTTACTGTACATATAATAACTGCAGGAAAATAAGCTGAGTTTACACCTCAGTACAAGAGGAGCAGCTGGATTTGAGTGAATTGCTATGATCTACGGTATCTAGAGTGAAGAGCAAACAGCCTCTAAGAGAACACATAAAGGCTCATTCACCTGTCTAATTTTTAGGTACAAGTGCTATCCATGTTTTTCACGAATAACACTTGTACCTGTCGTAGTCTATGGAGCCATTCACATGGTCTGCAAAAAATTGAGGACATATGTCCGATTTTGGTCTGAGTGTTGGAACAAAATTGGCAATGCAAGTCTATGGGACTATGAAAAAAATGACGGATGACATCCAAGTGCAGTCTAATTTTCAAGAACTGACAGAATGGAGGAGTTAGAAAAAAAAAAAAATTCTCCACCTCCGGGAAAATATGGATGACACTTAGACCACACTGAAACTCTGATCAGAATCTGATTAAAATAATCAGCCCGTTTTTCTCATATATGGAAAAACTTAATGTGTAAATGAGCTGCTAATCTAATAAATTATGTGGACCATCCGTATGCTGTACATTTTTTATAGATACAGTGTTGGCCAAAAGTATTGACACCCCTGCAATTCTGTCAGATAATACTCAGTTTCTTCCTGAAAATGATTGCAATCACAAATTCTTTGGTATTATTATCTTCATTTAATTTGTCAATGAAAAAAACAAAAAAACAATTGTCCTAAAGCCAAATTGGATATAGTTCCACACCAAACATAAAAAAGGGGGTGGACAAAAGTATTGGCACTGTTAGAAAAATCATGTGATGCTTCTCTAATTTGTGTAATTAACAGCACCTGTAACTTACCTGTGGCACCTAACAGGTGTTGGCAATAACTAAATCACACTTGCAGCCAGTTGATATGGATTAAAGTTGACTCAACCTCTGTTCTGTGTCCTTGTGGGTACCACATTGAGCATGGAGAAAAGAAAGAAGACCAAAGAACTGTCTGAGGACTTGAGAAACCAAATTGTGAGGAAGCATGAGCAATCTCAAGGCTACAAGTCCATCTCCAAAGACCTGAATGTTCCTGTGTCTACCGTGCGCAGTGTCATCAAGAAGTTTAAAGCCCATGGCACTGTGGCTAACCTCCCTAGATGTGGATGGAAAAGAAAAATTGACAAGAGATTTCAACGCAAGATTGTGCGGATGGTGGATAAAGAACCTTGACTAACATCCAAACAAGTTCAAGCTGCCCTGCAGTCCGAGGGTACAACAGTGTCAACCCGTACTATCCATCGGCATCTGAATGAAAAGAGACTGTATGGTAGGAGACTCAGGAAGACCCCACTTCTTACCCCGAGACATAAAAAAGCCAGGCTGGAGTTTGCCAAAACTTACCTGAGAAAGCCTAAAATGTTTTGGAAGAATGTTCTCTCTTTTTGGGCAAAGGCATCAACGTAGAGTTTACAGGAGAAAAAAAGAGGCATTCAAAGAAAAGAACACGGTCCCTACAGTCAAACATGGCGGAGGTTCCCTGATGTTTTGGGGTTGCTTTGCTGCCTCTGGCACTGGACTGCTTGACCGTGTGCATGGCATTATGAAGTCTGAAGACTACCAACAAATTTTGCAGCATAATGTAGGGACCAGTGTGAGAAAGCTGGGTCTCCCTCAGAGGTTATGGGTCTTCCAACAGGACAATGACTCAAAACACACTTCAAAAAGCACTAGAAAATGGTTTGAGAGAAAGCACTGGAGACTTCAAAGGTGGCCAGCAATGAGTCCAGACCTGAATCGCATAGAACACCTGTGGAGAGATCTAAAAATGGCAGTTTGGAGAAGGCACCCTTCAAATATCAGGAGCAGTTTGCCAAAGAAGAATGGTCTAAAATTCCAGCAGAGCATTGTAAGAAACTCATTGATGGTTACCGGAAACAGTCGATCACAGTTATTTTGGCTAAAGGTTGTGCAACCAAGTATTAGGCTGAGGGTGCCAATACTTTTGGTCTGGCCCATTTTTGGAGTTTTGTGTGAAATGATCAATGTTTTGCCTTTTGCTTCATTCTCTTTTGTGTTTTTTCATTGAAGACAAATTAAATGAAGATAATAATACCAAAGAATTTGTGATTGCAATCATTTTCAGGAAGAAACTGAGTATTATCTGACAAAATTGCAGGGGTGTCAATACTTTTGGCCAACACTGTACATGACCATTCTGTAGCATATAACACTGGAAATGATTGTAGAATAATAGCTGCTGAGAACAATTATGCTTTTCATACGGATGGTATTGTTATATGGTTAATATTTCATAGTAATATTAACAAGTTGCTGCTCCTGTCCTCATTTATATAGACCAAGTGCCAGCGATGAAAAGTATGACACCAGACACACAGAATCAGATGTACACCCTTCCTTGGTCAGTTCCAAGCTCCAAGTGTAGTTTATTTCAACAAGCATTAGGTCTTCCTCAATAAGGGGCTTCAAGTTTCTTGGGAAAAGGTGTATAGCGATCCGCGCTGCCAGACTGACTCGCATCAAAGAAGACACTTGTAAATGAAGTGTTGATCAAATCCTTCTTTTATTCACCGACGCATTTCGGTGCCCACCTGGCACCTTCCTCAGGGATCAATAAGGGGCTTGGACAGCCCTACTCAGATGTATTCATTTTCTAGTGGATTGGATAATGGGCAGATCCATGAGGTCATCAGGGGTGTGGCCTTGGTCAGCTATCTTTAGATAATGTGTCTTCCTCTGGACTCCAGCTTCTGTGATTGGTCAGTCTTCTCTGGACTCCAGCTGCGGTGATTGGTCAGTCTTCTCTGGACTCCATCTTGCTCTCAGAGAGAATGGTGTGATGTGGCAGGAAATGGCAGCCATGTTTAAGTCACAACTTATACAACTTATACAATGTAAAATAATACACTCTATGGATCGTTTCTCGCCATGCTCTTATGTCTTAAGGTTAATTAAGTATTTGATCCTATGGCTCTCCTCAACAGTATATGGATGTAAGGAGGAAATTGCACACATATATAGCATCGTATGACATATAAAACACTACTCACTCATCCAACTGATTCCCAATGAAAATAGGACTGATTTCTTATGTACAGATGTGAGTAAACTCTTGAACACTAAAGAACAGTCCCTATACAAATTTATTTTTTACTGTGATTTTTTGGGTCACTTGGCATCCAGCCAATGATTGGTTGATGATTTTGGTTACCATTTACTGATGATACAGCACTTTGCTCTCAATGAATTTCACAATTTCAACTTGAATCTTTTCTTTCTAAATGTTCCCTTATTTTTTTAGAAGTTTATCAGAATTGAATAGAGGCACTTCAAAGTTATTCCCCCTTTCTGCAAAAAATTAAATTCAGTCTACGTGGATTTCATCACAACAATATCAATTACCGTAGCATAGCAAGAAAACAATTCTTTATTCTTCCATTTAAAACGGGGATAAACCCCAGATATCTAAAAGCTACACACGCCAATGGGCAAAAAGTGTATCCAATGAATTGTACAAACACAAAACAATAAACAGAATTAAAAAAAACACAAAAAATACAAATGTACGGTATATTGTTTTTCTTAAGGTTATCATACACAGCATTGTCCGCTAGTTTTAGTAAAAAAAACAAAGCAGAAATAAAAATATAGAAAAACTAAAATTACTCCACATGTGTTTCTATTCATAACAATGGTCATGAAAAGCACAGCACGTTCAGTTTAGACAATAATGAATTATCTCAATAAGAGAAATTAAATGGTCTCATCAGGAGCTCGGAAGAAGGATATATCACCAGAGTGTGATAACCCTAATCCAAAATGCTCCTGCCCTTACTAGGGCAGTCCACAACTACCCCTGCATAAATAGGCATTGACCTTTCCCTTATGTGTGTCCCATTTCATCACAACAACTAATAATATGGTGATAGATAAGATTTGCACTTGTGGCCGAAGGGAGGTGCTTCAGTGGCTTGGAAAACCATGGCACGCAAGGGGACAAGGAAAACTACATGTTAGGATTCTGGCTTTTCCAGGCTACCTTTTGTGTCTCCTCGCCCTTATCCAAGATGGCAGCTGCTGCCTCATCATGTTCATGTGTTTCTTCTTTTCCTGCTTATTTAAGCTCTGGTTAAATATCCGGGCCTTTCTTGAATATTTTGCTTCAAATTCTGGCTCCTCAGTGCATCTACTGACTTGAGCTCCATCTCCAGGTATTCAGGATTGGCTCTTCTCACCTTCTCTGCAGATGCCTGTTCAGCTGACCTTCACTTGCACTCGCTTTGCCTCCCAGCATCAAGCTGGTGTTCTGTGTAGGATTGTTTCTGCTGTGGTTTCTGCCAGCCGGCTGTGCTACATGTAATCTCTGCTGCTTGAAAGCCATGATGTGGCAAGTTTGTTTTGTTTATTATTATTTGCAGTTGCAGTACTCTGGACTCTCAGGACCTGTATTTAATTGTTTTGCACTGCATTTAATTCTGGACTGTGTTACTCAGAGACTACTTTGTTACCCGGCTTCCTGGGTATGAACTGTTACCTATAGACTACTTCCTCCACCGGCTACTTGTTTTGTGAACTGTTTATAAAAAGACTTTATGAACTTGCCCTCCTTACAATTTGCCCTGTGTCCTTGTTTTCTGCACTAACACCTGAAATTGTTCTTTTCATGTATTTAAATACAGACTTGAAACATAATACCTTGTCTCAGTCTTGTCTTGCCCTATCCTATCAGATTCCTGAAGGTATCCACATAGTTGTGTGACAGAAGATAAAGTGACTTATTGAAATAAGAGCAAGAATTGCTCCATATAATTCCAATGACTGATATTTCTGTCTTATCTGGACCTTAATCATAGATTTAAATAAAATGTATAAGGTTGTGCTCAATGTCCCAATAGGACAGAAAAGTTAGTCATATACATTATATGGAGCCATTCTTCCTGACTCCAATAAATTACTTTATCTTCTTTTATTTGCAACTTTCATTTAAGTTTGAAGGTTAACATAGGTCTATCAATTTCAACCCATACCCTAATTTTCAGTGCAATAGTTATTATTAGCAACGCATAAGTAACTCAGAATTATGTATGGCCTCCATGTGCCTGTATACACTCCTGACAACACATGGCCATGCTCCCAATGAGACGGCAGATGGCAGATGAAGTCTTAGATCGCCCGTCTCCGCTCTTCTGTGCAGTGTTCTGCCCGTCCATTGGCTCTGACCTAAGCTTCTCTCTGCCCCAGAGCTGCCCAGGCAATCTGAGCACGGCAAAGATGTTGTGAATGGAGAAGTGTTGCTCACATGACTTTTTATTTTTTCTGGACAGCTTATGAAAAAAATCATGGACAGAACGTTTTGTATGGATACATTGGAAAACCATAATAAATCTTTATGATTAAAAGGAGTTCTGCTACATCTACAACAGATAAAACAAGAATTGTATCAAAACTGCACCTAGCAGTGCATTACGTGATTCATCATTGGGATCAGGTTTTCTTGCCCTATAACTTACTGCACTCAGATTATATAGCAAAACCCTGCTGACAGATTCCCGTAGCCTCCCTGGCGGTCTGTTTAGGTCTTGAATTCTTTGCTAAAAGCGGGCTTACGCGCGTTCGCGGCAGATGCGGTAAAAAAACCGCATCTGCCGCACTTGCCGCACTTGCGCATAGCTGCCGCACTTGTGCCGCACTTGCGGCGCGGTTGCGGTAATCTGCATAGTAAAGGGAACCAACCACCTCGGCTGACCCTCATACACTGATAATATGTGCCCCTGCAGCCTAGTAAACCATTAGCAGCACTGTTTTTGTAAGAAAAGTGGCTGCAGTAGAAGTGAGATAATGATTTGAGAAACTTACATGCCTGCGTACTTTTGGGCGTCTCCCTGTGTGTGCTGGCACTTGTGGGCTGTGCTCATCATGTCTGCTCTCCCCTCCCTTATGCACGCCCCCTCTCAGCCTGCTATAGTGATGTGAGGCTGATTGCGTCATAAAGGGGCGGGGCTAAATCGCGCATCCGGTAGCCCCACCCCCTTTATGACGCAATCAGCCTCACACAGTATAGCAGGCTGAGAGGGGGCGTGCATAAGGGAGGGGGAGAGCAGACATGACGAGCACAGCCCACAAGTGCCAGCACACACAGGGAGACGCCCTCATGTACGCAGGCATGTAAGTTTCTCAAATCATTATCTCACTTCTACTGCAGCCACTATTCTTACAAAAACAGTGCTGCTAATGGTTTACTAGGCTGCAGGGGCACATACTACCAGTGTATGAGGGTCAGCCGAGGTGGTTGGTTCCCTTTACTATGCAGATTACCGCAACCGCGCCGCAACCGCGCCGCAAGTGCGGCAAGTGCGGCAGCTATGCGGCAAGTGCGGTAGATGCGGTTTTTTTACCGCATCTGCCGCGAACGCGGGTAAGCCCGAGCCTGACTCGGGGTTAACGCTTCTGGTAGTGAATGTTAACCCCGAGTCAGGCTCGGGAATAACGCTAGGAAGGTTAAGGAGTCCATCTATAAGATGCTGTTTTAAGACCTAGAAGTTCTTGTGGATATCTCTATGTTGTTTATTAATGTAGCAATTAATTCAATGTAATTATTAGCAGTTCTGAATAGAGTATGTTTTTGTATGTCATATTTAGTATGCTGTTCTTTTACTGTTTTCAGGAATCTGTTGTATAGAAGAGATATAAAAATGATGAAAATGGTTTGGATGATGCTGGTGTATTATGGGCCAAGAATGCAGACAGCATAGGAACGGACCCAGGTGCAGTTAGCTTCATTATCATTCTCTAACTGCCTGTTACGATCCAACGGTTAATGTTCACAACACAAGTGTTCAGTACATCTGTTATCTGCAGCTCTTCTGTTATTGTAGATCTCACATTCTTAGTAATGATGGAAATATGATAGATCCATCTTCATCGTCTACTCCCACTTATAAATTGTACATCATTCACACAGTAGGAGACATATGGGGACCTGTGTTTTCCTCTGAAGACCAAATTTCTTTTTGGAGGACATACACAAATCCATCAATTACTCCAACCCCACTGCTGCAGAAGAGACGACACTGGCAGCAAACAGTAGAAAAGAGTGACAAACCTGTTTATTGTTCTGTTGCGATGTCTGTTTGTTGGAAGATTTGGGTGGAACTATTGGTCGCTGAGTAACTAGAAAAACAATGTGTTCTTTTTTTCCTGTTCTTTCCTCTTCATCTGATTGACTTATTATCTCCATTGAAATTTCGGTTTTGAAAAAGTCCAATGCTACTGCCCCCATAATACCTAAACCATAGAAAAATAGAAATACTAATGTTTATACTTGCTTAGCCTATATTCATAACTTGTTTTGTTATATAACATTAATTCGTAAAAGTAAAGTTTTTATGGTTTTATTATTATTATTATTTATTTATATAGCGCCATTGGGTTCCATGGCGCTTTACATGAGGATGAGGTAGACAAGAACAAGTACACTAAATCTAGGCGATCAGGACGTACAGGGTTTCAGAAATACCGCTGCTCCCAGCTCACAGTTTGTTATAAAAAAGAAAAAAACTATGCTTTACTCACTGTCTTCACTGACAGCGCTGATGCTCTGCCATTGCTTTCAGTGTCTGTTAATGTCTACAGTGCTGACGTCACCTTGACTGTGCTGTAGGGAGTGACTGAGCGCTGCAATGAGTAACTAAGGGTACCTTTACACACGGCTACATTTGTAGCTTGTCACCAGGTAACTTACTGGTTGCAGTGAAAATCATGGATACATGGTTCTATCTTGTTGTTGTGTACAAATGGAACCATGTATCCATGATTTCACTGCAACCAGTAAGTTACCTGGTGACAAGCTACAAATGTAGCCGTGTGTAAAGGTACCCTAAGAGATGCAACGAGTAACTGAGCGCTGCAACGAGTAACTGAGTGCTGCAACAAGTAACTGAGCGCTGCAACGAGTAACTGAGCGCTGCAACGAGTAACTGAGCGCTGCAACAAGTAACTAAGCACTGCAACAAGTAACTGAGCGCTGCAACAAGTAACTGAGTGCTGCAATGAGTAACTGAGCGCTGCAACAAGTAACTGAGCGCTGCAACAAGTAACTGAGCGCTGCAACGAGTAACTGAGCGCTGCAATGGGTAACTAAGAGATCCAACGAGTAACTGCACGCTGCAATGAGTAACTAAGAGATGCAATGAGTAACTGCGCGCTGCAATGAGTAACTAAGAGATGCAATGAGTGAATGAACGCTGCAACAAGTAACTGAGCACTGCAGGGAGTAACTGAGCACTGCAACAAGTAACTGAGTGCTGCAAGGAGTAACTGAGGGCTGCAATGAGTAACTAAGGGTACCTTTACACGCGGCTACATTTCTAGGGTGGCTACAGGTAACTTACTGGATGCAGTGAAATCATGGAGACAAGGTTCTATCTTGTTGCTGTGTACAAATGGAATAATCTCTCCATGATTTCACTGCAACCAGTAAGTTACCTGTAGCCACCCTAGAAATGTAGCCGCGTGTAAAGGTACCCTAAGAGCTGTAATGAGTAACAGAGCTGCAGGAAGTAACTGAGCGCTGCAGCGAGTAACTGGGCACTGCAATGAATAACTGAGAGCTGCAACGAGTAACTGAGCGCTGCAACGAGTAACTGAGAGTGCAACGAGTAACTAAGAGATGCAACGAGTAACTAAGTGCTGCAACAAGTAACTGAGTGCTGCAATGAGATTCGAGAGCTGGAATGAGTAACGGAGCACTGCAACGAGTAACTGAGTGCTGCAATGAGTATTTGAAAGCTGCAACGAGTAACTGAGCACTGCAATGAGTAATCAAGAGCTTCAATGAGTAACAGAGCTGCAACAATTAACTAAGGATACCGTCACACGTGGCGATCTCCCGAGCGATTCCATAGGCAACGCCGAGGCGTGGCCTGTCGCGGGCGACATCGCCAATGCGTCGCCTAATGTAAATGGGCGACGGCGACACGTCTGAGTGGTCGCCTGGTTTCACATCAGTGCTGTGAAACCAGGCGACCATTCTTGGGCGATGTGTGCTGATCGCCCTGTGTAACATCTCATGAGCAATGTCAAAGGCGACAGCACACGTCGCCTATACCATTCCTGTAGGCGTTTCAGGGCGTATTTACTACCTCTGCCGGTCTGCGTGGATTGGTGGCAGCTCGAGAGTTACGATTGGTTGTCTTGTTCCTCGGCGCCATATTTGATGATGTGTGCATCCAAAGCTGTATTACCCAGGAGCGTACATACTGTACAGTAGCGCATTGATGTCGCCTCTGTGTTTGCGGCTGTGTTCAAAAGTGCAGAGAGTTGTGCCACAAATGTGTGCTTTAACAGAAACACAAATGTCATTACATCCCAAATTAAGGCTACGTTCACACATTGCGTATTTTGCTGCTTCTCTGCGGTTTTTGCTGCGTTTTCTGTATTCACCTGTGTTTTTTGCTGTGCTTTTTTACGCGCGCTTTTTGCAGTGAAAATGCAATTCTGGATAAGCAGCCCAGCCAAACCTATGGGTTTTGACACAATCCATTCACACACTGCGTATTTGTGCTTTTTTTTACGCGCGCGTTTTCACTGCAAAAACGCGCGCGTAAAAAGAATCACCATGTCAATTCTTTCTGCAGTTTTTCTCTGCATTTTTCCATTGCCCACATGATAAATGGGCTCTGAAAAAGTGCAGAGAAAAATGCAGAAAAAAACGCATTGTGTGAAAGGAGCTGCGTATTTCGCAAAATACGCGCGTAAAAAAGTGCAGCTGCGTAAAAATACGCAGTGTGTGAACGTAGCCTTAGTCTGCATAGAGAAGGAAATGATAGGAGATCTATACATCCCATAACTACAAACACACAAATATCTGTGCACACACATACTTTCAAGGCTGCAATATTATCCAGACCAAGAAAGCAAGAGTGATTTTATTAGACAACGCAATAGCACAACACACTTAACAAAAGCGCTGTACATATTTACTGTACAATAAAACATCACACGAGAGTCGTGCTTTGCCTTCTTGGCAACGCCAATGCATATAGCAATAATCCGCGACACATCACACGAGAGTTGTCTATTGTGGTGCGGCGAACAAGGAAAGACATTAAAATAATGACCAATCACACGTCTTCAAGGCGTCACATAACATTATGTTAACACCTATCTCCGAGATGCGGCTCAAATTTACGCCCACATCGCCAATATGGTGGCTCAGTGTGACGTGGAAGTGGCGACCAGCAACTTGATCACCCCTGGGCCTTGGGCGACGCTCAGGCAATTTCCGGTTGGGTTGTCGCCCGAGCGTCGCCTAAGTTGTCGCCCGAGCGTCGCCTAATGTAAATGAGCGACGGTGACCTTAGGCGACACGCAAATACGTGCGCGTCCACGTGCATCGCCTATGGAGTCGCCCGGGAGATCGCCACGTGTGACGGTACCCTGAGAGTTGCAACAAGTAACTGACCACTGCAACAAGTATCTGAGCGCTGCAATAAGTAACTGCGTGCAGCAGCTCTGCCCAAGGTGACAGGCCAAGTCACTCATAGCCACTGAACTCAGTTAATTGCAGCACGCCAATGTGATCACTTTAGACAGTAACAGACAATGGAAGCAGAGGTGTAAACTAAGGAAAATTT
Source organism: Allobates femoralis (assembly GCA_033576535.1). Classification (NCBI taxonomy): domain Eukaryota; kingdom Metazoa; phylum Chordata; class Amphibia; order Anura; family Aromobatidae; genus Allobates; species Allobates femoralis. The sequence continues at coordinate 124,457,746 of JARQOC010000001.1, read as the reverse complement.
TGGTTGTTTTAACCTCTTTACGACCAATGACGAGTATACTCGTCATGAAAAGCTGTCAGTTCCCGCATCATGACGAGTATACTCGTCATGGCTTTGAACTGTCACTGCTCCTAAACGAACAGTGACAGCTCAAATCTAAAAGCTGTCAGTGACAGCCAAGGGTTAGGGGCAGAGGTGTGGGCACCCCTGTTAACCCCTTCACCCCCCTCCCCCACCGCAATCACTCTTATCTGCGGGCGGGTTGCACCGCAGCCGCCGGCCATGAGCTGATGCTCCAGCTCACACTGTGTCCTGTCCCAGCCCCCTGTGTCCAGCTCCCCCTGTGTCCTGTAGCCCCCCCCCTGTGTCCTGAGCCCCCTGTGTCCTGTCCCCGTCCCCTGTGCAGCCCCTCCTGTGTCCTGTCCCCGTCCCCTGTGCAGCCCCTCCTGTGTGCGGTCCCCGTCCCCTGTGCAGCCCCTCCTGTGTGCGGTCCCCGCCCCCTGTGTCCAGCTCCCCGTGTCCTGTAACCCTCCCTCGTGCCCTGAGCCCCCTGTGTCCTGTCCCCGTCCCCTGTGCAGCCCCCCTGTCTCCCGTCCATCCCCGCCCTCCACCCTGCATTGTTTTGCTGCCGGCGGGCTTGTGCGCCCGCCGACGAAGCTGCAGGGCCCCCTCCTCCTCCTCCCTGCTGGTCCCGGTCCCCAGCCCCCGGTCCCCGGTCCCCAGCCCCACTCACCTATCCCAGCGGGCTGCATGCTCGGTGCACCCGCCCGCACCGTCGGGCCTCCTCTGCAGTGTGGCTCCTCCTCTTCTCAGGGGCTCCTCCTCCTCATCGCTGGGTAAGTATGAATGAATGAAAGAATGAATGAAAGAATGAATGGATGGATGGATGGATGGATGGATGGATGGGTGGATGGATGGGTGGATGGATGGATGGATGGATGGGTGGATGGATGGATGGGTGGATGGATGGATGGATGTGTGCGTGCGTGGATGTGCTTGTGTGGATGTGTGTGCGTGGTTGTGTGCATGCGTGGATGTCAGCACGTGGATGTGCGTACGTGGATGTGCGTACGTGGATGTGTGTACGTGGATATGCATGTGTGGATGTGTGTGCGTGGTTGTGTGCATGCGTGGATGTGCGTACGTGGATGTGCGTACGTGGATGTGCGTGCGTGGATGTGCGTGCGTGGATGTGCGTACGTGGATGTGCGTACGTGGATGTGCGTGCGTGGATGTGCGTACGTGGATATGCATGTGTGGATGTGTGTGCGTGGTTGTGTGCATGCGTGGATGTGCGTACGTGGATGTGCGTACGTGGATGTGCGTACGTGGATGTGCGTACGTGGATGTGCGTACGTGGATATGCATGTGTGGATGTGTGTGCGTGGTTGTGTGCGTGCGTGGATGTGCGTACGTGGATGTGTGTACGTGGATGTGCGTACGTGGATGTGCGTACGTGGATGTGCGTACGTGGATGTGCGTACGTGGATGTGCGTGCGTGGATGTGCGTACGTGGATGTGCGTGTGTGAATGTGCGTGCGTGGAAGTGTGCGTACGTGGATGTGGATGTACGTGGATGTGTGTGTGGATGTACGTGGATGTCAGCATGCGTGCGTGGATGTGTGCATGCGTGGATGTGCGTGCGTGGTTGTGTGCATGCGTGGATGTGCATACGTGGATGTGCGTGCGTGGATGATGGGTGCATAGGTGGATGGATGGGTGCAACAAGGGATCAAGTGTCCTCTTGTTATAGTCTCTGGGATCATAGTCATGGTGCACTGTATAACTGATCATTGTCATACAGTGCACCATAACTCTGACCCCTGAGACTGTAGGAAGAGGACACTTGATCCCTTGCTGCAGTCTCTGGATTGAGCAGAGGCGATCGAGCGTCGTGGGACCTTCGTTGTGGACTACGTCGGAGGCAATCGAGCGTCGTGGGACCTTCGTTGTGGACTACGTCGGATCTTCATAATAAAGATGGAGTCCGAATTTTGTTTGTGTTTTTTTTTCAAATAAAAAGATTTTTCTATGTGTGTATTTTCTGACTATTTACCAGAGATTCCTAATGGCGGGTCTAACATTGGCCCTATATTATGAATCTCGGGCTTAGTGCCAGCTGCCAATAAAAAGCTGGCATTAACCCCTTTATTACCCAGTTCGCCACCGGCACCAGGGCAACTGGAAGAGCATGGGTACAGCGCCAGAAAATGGCGCTTCAATGAATGCGCCATTTTCTGGAGCGGCTGCGGGCTGCAATTCGCAGCATGGGGGGCCCAGAACGTTTGGGCCTTTCCATGCTGAGGATTCCAGCCCCCAGCTGCCTAGTTGTACCTGGCTGGGCCAAAAATATGGCGGAGCCCTACGTCATTTTTTTTTCTAGAATTAGTTCTAGAAATAAAAAAAAATGGGCTTTGCTGTATTTTTGGTTGCAGCCAGGTACAACGAGGCAGCTGGGGGTTGCTGGCAGTCTGTAGCTGCCAAGTTGTACCTGGCTGGACCAAAAATATGGCGGAGCCCTATGTCATTTTTTTTTCTAGAATTAGTTCTAGAAATAAAAAAAAATGGGCTTTGCTGTATTTTTGGTTGCAGCCAGGTACAACGAGGCAGCTGGGGGTTGCTGGCAGTCTGTAGCTGCCAAGTTGTACCTGGCTGGACCAAAAATATGGCGGAGCCCTATGTCATTTTTTTTTCTAGAATTAGTTCTAGAAATAAAAAAAAATGGGCTTCGCTGTATTTTTGGTTGCAGCCAGGTACAGCGAGGCAGCTGGGGGTTGCTGGCAGTCTGTAGCTGCCAAGTTGTACCTGGCTGGACCAAAAATATGGCGGAGCCCTACGTCATTTTTTTTTTCTAGAATTAGTTCTAGAAATAAAATAAAGCCTTCGCTGTATTTGTAGCCAGCCATGTACAACTTGGTAGCTGGCTGACTGGAATCCTCAGCGTGGAGAGACTCAAATGTTGTGGGTCCCCCACGCTGCAAATTTCAACCCACAGCCACCCAAGAAAATAGCGCATTCATTAGAGGCGGCATTTTCTGGTGCTGTACCCCAACTCTACCAGTTGCCCTTGTGCTGGTGGCACACGGGTTCTCCATATGCGACATAGTGTCCGCTAACAATTTTAATAGAAAATTAGCTCCAATTGTTAGCGGAAACCATGTCGGGTATGGAGAGCCCCTCCCTGTGTGCCTGAACATTGGAGCTCCCCCACAAGTGACCCCATTTTGGAAACTAGACCCCGAAGGAACGTATCTAGATGCATAGTGAGTACTTTGAACTCCCAGATGCTTCACAAATTCATCCATAAAAATGAAAAAGCACGTTTTTTTTCCACAAAAAGTTTTTTTTTCATTTTTATGGATCAATTTGTGAAGCACCTGGGGGTTCAAAGTGCTCACTATGCATCTAGATACGTTCCTTGGGTGGTCTAGTTTCCAAAATGGGGTCACTTGTGGGGGAGCTCCAATGTTTAGGCACATAGGGGCTCTTCATATCCTACAAGGTGTCCGCTAACAATTCCAATTGTTAGCGGACACCATGTCGCGTATGGAGAGCCCCTGTGTGTCTCCACATTGGAGCTCCCCCACAAGTGACCCCATTTTGGAAACTAGACCCCCAAAGGATTATATCTAGATGCATAGTGAGCACTTTGAACCCCCAGGTGCTTCACAAATTGATCCGTAAAAATGAAAAAAGAAACTTTTTGTGGAAAAAAACGTGCTTTTTCATTTTTACGGATGAATTTCTGAAGCACCTGGGGGTTCAAAGTACTCACTATGCATCTAGATACGTTCCTTTGGGGGTCTAGTTTCCAAAATGGGGTCACTTGTGGGAGAGCTCCAATGTGGAGACACATGGGGACCCTCCAAACGCGACATGGTGTCCGCTAACAAATTGAGCTCATTTTCCATTCAAATTGTTAGCGGACACCATGTCGCGTTTGGAGGGTCCCCGTGTGTCTCCACATTGGAGCTCCCCCACAAGTGACCCCATTTTGGAAACTAGAACCCCCTAAGGAACGTATCTAGATGCATAGTGAGCACTTTGAACCCCCATATGCTTCAGAAATTCATCCGTAAAAATGAAAAAGCACTTTTTTTTCCCACAAAAAATTTATTTTTTCATTATTATGGATCAATTTGTGAAGCATCTGGGGGTTCAAAGTACTCACTATGCATCTAGATATGTTCCTTTGGGGGTCTAGTTTCCAAAATGGGGTCACTTGTGGGGGAGCTCCAATGCGGAGACACACAGGGGCTCTCCATACGCGACATGGTGTCAGCAACAATTTGAGCTCATTTTTCCATTCAAATTGTTAGCGGACACCATGTCGCGTTTGGAGGGCCCCGGTGTGTCTCCACATTGGAGCTCCCCCACAGGTGACCCCATTTCGGAAACTAGACCCCCTAAGGAACATATCTAGATGCATAGTGAGCACTTTGAACCCCCAGATGCTTCACAAATTCATCAATAAAAATGAAAAAGCACTTTTTTTTTCCACACAAATTTTCTTTTTTCATTTTTACAGATCAATTTGTGAAGCACCTGGGGGTAGAAAGTGCTCACTATGCATCTAGATATGTTCCTTTGGGGGTGTAGTTTCCAAAATGGGGTCACTGGTGGGGGAGCTCCAATGTGGAGACACACGGGGACCCTCCAAACGCGACATGGTGTCCGCTAACAATTTGAATGGAAAATGAGCTCAAATTGTTAGCGGACACCATGTCGCGTTTGGAGGGTCCTTGTGTGTCTCCACATTGGAGCTCCCCCACAAGTGACCCTATTTTGGAAACTAGACCCCCAAAGGAACATATCTAGGTACATAGTGAGCACTTTGAACCCCCAGATGCTTCACAAATTGATCCGTAATAATGAAAAAATAATTTTTTTGTGGAAAAAAACGTGCTTTTTCATTTTTACGGATGAATTTCTGAAGCATCTGGGGGTTCAAAGTGCTCACTATGCATCTAGATACGTTCCTTCGGGGGTCTAGTTTCCAAAATGGGGTCACTTGTGGGGGAGCTCCAATGTGGAGATACACAGGGACCCTCCAAACGCGACATGGTGTCCGCTAACAATTTGAGCTCATTTTCCATTCAAATTGTTAGCGGACACCATGTCGCGTATGGAGGGTCCCTGTGTGTCTCCACATTGGAGCTCCCCCACAAATGACCCCATTTTGGAAACTAGACCCCCTAAGGAAGGTATCTAGATGCATAGTGAGCACTTTGAACCCCCAGATGCTTCACAAATTCATTCATAAAAATTAAAAAAACACTTTTTTTTCACAAAAAAATTCTTTTTGCCTACATTTTTTCAGTTTCACATGGGCAAAGGGATAAAATACATCCCAAAATTTGTTGGGCAATTTCTCCTGAGTACACCGATACCTTATATGTGGTCATAAACCACTGTTTGGGCGCACGGCAGGGCTCAGAAGTGAAGGAGCGCCATTTCACTTTTTGAACGGAAAATTGGCTCTAAAATTCAAATTGCGCTCCTTCCCTTCTGAGCCCTGCCGTGTGCCCAAACAGTGGTTTATGACCACATATGAGGCATCGGTGTACTCAGGAGAAATTGCCCAACAAATTTTAGGATGCATTTTATCCTGTTGCCCATGTGAAAATGAAAAAATTGAGGCTAAAAGAACATTTTTGTTACAAAAATTAAAATGTCCATTTTTTCCTTCAACATTATTTTAGTTCCTGTGAAGCACCTGAAGGGTTAATAATCTTCTTCAATATAGTTTTGAGTAGCTTGAGGGGTGCAGTTTTTGGAATGGTGTCACTTTTGGGTGTTTTCTGTCATGTACACCCCTCAAAGGGACTTCAAATGTGATGTGGACACTAAAAAAATGGTATTGTAAATTTTGCTGGAAAAATGAATAATTGCTGATGAACTTTGAACCCTTATAACGTCCTAACAAATTTTTTTTTTTCTTCCAAAATTGTGCTGATGTGAAGTAGACATGTGGGACATGTTATTTATTAACTATTTTGTGGCACATAACTCTCTGGTTTAGCAGAATAAAAATTAAAAATTTGAAAATTGCTAAATTTTCAAAATTTTTGCCAAATTTTTTATTTTTTCACAAATAAACGCAAAAATTATCGACCTAAATTTAATACTAACATGAAGCCCAATATGTCACGAAAAAACAATCTCAGAATCGCTAGGATCCGTTGAAGCGTTCCAGAGATATTACCTCATAAAGGGAGAGTGGTCAGAATTACAAAAAATGGTCTGGTCATTAAGCTGCAAAGTGACTCGGTCCTTAAGGGGTTAAAAACAAAGTGCAGTAGGGAGACAGGGTTTTTTCTTTAAATTGAAAAACCAATTTAAGATCGTAATGGGTCCTGTGGCACGAGCCAACAGTTTAGCTTTAGTAATATGGTCACAACACTACTGAACCAGATAAGGCCTGCCAAATATATGGATGTGAATACACTTGAACACTTCAGTGCTGGCAGAGGAGCAGGGCAGTACTTGTCAGCCTTTGCCATGGCATCGCTCTGCTGACCTCATCACACTGCTGCTGTCACCGCAAAAGTGGCGAGGAAGCGACAGAAATAGAGGAATTGAAGATTCAATACATGGATGGACATGTTATGAAGAAGGTGGGGACAAAATTGGGAGAGCAGAAGAAGTACCTGTGTAGGAAAGAACAATGTGGGGGAGATATTATGGAGGGGGGCAATGTGTGTTTGTGGGTCAATTATTTATTCAGGGGTACAGATAGTTTTTATTTGCTGCAGAAGACCAGAGAGGATGGAAATCTGTGATTACGAGTTAGGGATGTGAAAAGTCATCATGGAGTCTGTACTACATGAAGACAAAAGGGACAGAAATGACTTCAATCAGAGCACCTATAAAGGAACCTGGATGTAAATGTTTAACCCCTTAACCACTCAGCCTATTTTGACCTTACTGAACTTGCCATTTTTTGCAATTTTAACCAATGTCCCTTTATGAGGTAATATCTCTGGAACGCTTCAACAGATCCTAGAGACTCTGAATTTGTTTTTTCGTGACATATTGGGCTTCATGTTAGTATTAAATTTAGGTCGATAATTTTTGCGTTTATTTGTGAAAAAATCGAAAATTTGGCGAAACTTTTGAAAATTTACCAATTTTCAAATTTAAAATTTTTATTCTGCTAAACCAGAGAGTTATGTGACACAAAATAGTTAATAAATAACATTTCCCACATGCCTACTTTACATCAGCACAATTTTGTGAAAATATTTTTTTAGTTAGGAAGTTAGAAGGGTTCAAAGTTCATCAGCAATTTCTCATTTTTCCAGCAAAATTTACAAAACCATTTTTTTAGTGACCACATCACATTTGAAGTCCCTTTGAGGGGTGTACATGACAGAAAACACCCAAAAGTGACACCATTCCAAAAACTGCACCCCTCAATCTACTCAAAACAACATTCAAGAAGATTATTAGCCCTTCAGGTGCTTCACAGGAACTATAGCAAAGTGGAAGGAAAAAATGGACATTTTCATTTTTCCCAAAAAAAATGTTGTTTTAGCCTCAATCATTGCATTTTCACAAAGGTAAAAGCACAAAAAGGATCCTGAATACACCGATACCCCATATGTGGTGGAAAACCACTGTTTGGGCACACAGCAGGTCTCAGAAGGGAAGGAGTGCCATTTGACTTTCTGAATGGAAAATTAGCTGCAATTGTTAGCGGACACAATGTCGTGTATGGAGAGTCCCTGTGTGCCTAAACTTTGGAGCTCCCCCACAAGTTACCCCATTTTGGAAACTAGATCCCCCAAGGAACTTATCTAGATGCACAGTGAGCACTTTGAACCCCAGGTGTTTCACACATTGATCCGTAAAAATTGAAAAGTACTTATTTTTCACAAAAATGTTCTTTTAGCCTCAATTTTTTCATTTTCACATTGGCAACAGAATAAAATGGATCCAAACATTTGTTGGGCAATTTCTCCTGAGTACTCCAATACCTCATATGTAGCAGAAAACCACTGTTTGGGTGCTTGGCAGGGCTCCGAAGGAAAGGGGTGATATTTTGGAACACAGATTTTGATGGCATGGTCTATTGGTGTTATGTCCTGTTATATGTCTAAACAGTGAAAAACCCCTTCAAGTGACAACATTCTGAGTTCACTGCCACGGGGAGCCCTGATTACTCAGCGAGTGAAGTCACCACTCCCCTGTGGCAGTCTCTGACTGCTGTGGATGACATCACTCCAGAGTACCTGCGGTCAGTGTGATTGCAGACTGTGCAGGGAGAGGATGCTTGTTATCTCCCTGCACACTGTGGATGAAGGATCATGGAGGGTTATCTGTGAGTAATAAAGATGGAGTTGAGATAGGTTTGTTTTTTGTTCTAATAAAATTATTTTTCTCTGAGCGTTGTGTATTATTTACTATTTACTTACTGAAGTGACAATCTGCATATTTCCCAGAGGAGCATTATGGCTATAAGTCTCTTTATCAGCTTATCTGTCTCCTTATGCCAGCAGCCAGATTTCTCTCCATGAGGAGAATAGCTAGTCCCCCAGACCTTACTATTTACTAGAATTTCCTAATGGCCGTGTCTACCATTGGTCCGACATAATGAATCTCAGGCTTAGGGCCAGCTGCCAAAACAAAGCTAGCAATAACCCTTTTATTACCCAGTGTGCCACCAGCACCAGGGCAACTGGAAGAGTCAGGGTACAGCACCAGAAAATGGTGCTCCTAATGAATGCGCTATTTTCTGGTGTGGCTCTGGGTTGCAATTCGAAATGTGGGGGGCCCAGAACGTTTAGGTCTCTCCACGCTAAGGATTCCGTCCCCCCAGTTGCCAAGTTGAACCTGGCTGGCACCAAAAATACAGTGAAGATGCATGTCATTTTTTTCATTTGTAGAAATAATTTTTTAAAAAATGATGTGGGGCTTCACCATATTTTTGGTTGCCAGCCAGGTACAACTTGGCAGCTACGGTTTGACACCTCCCCAGCTGCCTAGTTGTACCTGACTAGTAACCAAAAATACAGTGAAGCCAGACATCGTTTTTTATTTATAGAAATAATTGAAAAAACCGACATGGAGCTTCGCTGTATTTTTGGTTGCCAGCCAGGTACAACTAGACAGCTGGGGGTTGGAGTCCTCATCATGGAGAAGACCAAGCATTCTGGGCCACCATGCTGCGAATTGCAGCCCGCAGCTGCCCCAGACAATGGCGCATTCATTGAAGCGCCATTTTCTGGCATGGTACCCAGACTCTTCCAGTTGCCCTGGTGCCGGTGGCAAACTGGTAATAAAGGGTTTATGTCAGCTTTTTTATTGGCAGATGGCACTAAGCCCAAGATTCATAATGTCGGGCCAATGTTAGACCCGGCCATTATAAATGCCATACAGTGCACATCACTATGACCGCAGAGACTACAACAAGAGGACGCCTGCTCCCTTGTTGTAGTCTATGGAGTCACTGTGATTTTTTACTGTATGGCAGACTCATTGCCATACCGTGCACCATCACTATGATTGCAGAGACGACTACAAGAGAATGATTGCTCCCCAGAGACTACAACAAGGGAGCAAGCATCCTCTTGTTGTAGTCTCTGTGGTCATAGTGATGGTGCACTGTATGGCATTCCTAATGGCCGGGTCTAACATTGGCCTGACATTATGAATCTTGCACCATCACTATGACTGCAGAGACTGCAACAAAATGATGCTTGATCTTTTACTGCAGTCTGTGGGATCACAGTGATGGTGCACTATAAAGCAATGATCTGCCATACAGTGCACAATCATCGTGACCTCAGAGACTACAACAAGAAATCAAGTGTCCTCTCGTAGTCTCTAGGGTCATAGTGATGGTGCACTGTATTGCAGATCATTGCCCCCTCCATCGTTCCAGCCTATGGAAGGGGCTATGACAGCCCCCTCCATAGCTGGAGTGAAGATTGCTGTTATTGGATTCAACAGCCAATCACAACGATCATGAAAGCAGGGTGGGGGATCCACCCCGACACCAAGCTCCGGTGTTCTGTGATAAGGATCACAAAACACTGGGGCCCGATGGCGGTTACCATGGCAACAGTGCCGCGATTCCGCCATGAGATTGGGGAACGTCACACGTCGAGAAGTCACCAACTTCTGTGATGTTCCAATACGTCACAAGTCAGGAAGGGGTTAATAATAAAACTGACTGCATTTCATCAGTATTGTTGTCCTGTATATGATCCACAGCCTGATGATGACTGGTAACAACTTTGATCATCTCCTACTTAGGAAATACTGGGAATTGTTGGTTGATGCGATAAAATTGTTTGTGGGAGTTACCTGACATTGCAATTGATCATTTGGTGCTACAATCATGTACTGATGATGGCTTTTTTGCTGTATTCATGTACTAATTGTCATTTTCGTGCTGTAGCCATGTACTGATGGAGTTTCTAGTTCTACATTAATGTACTGATGGTGGTTCTGGTGCTGCATTCATGTACTGACCGTGGTTTTAGTACTGCATTTAAGTACTAATGGTTGTTCTGAATTTGTGCCAATGTTGCAATCCATAACAGGTCAGATGATGTCATAGCTATATTAAAACTCAAAACTTAGAGTTTTGATATGATGAGGATTTGCTGATTTGGTGATTTTCTGCACAGTTTCCACACTAAAAACTCAGTGAATATTAAGGCATGTTCACAGTGCATTTTTGGAGCAAACACTGAGTAGATACTTCAAATCCTCCTCATAATCACAGAATTTCTCAAACTTGGTTATTGTGCTGTATTCAAGGACTGATGATGAGTCTTGTGCTGTATTCTTTGGAGTACACCTTTAAATTTGTTTTGCAGTCTTGTGGATTGGTTCAGTAAGACAATTCGGCCCTTGGACTAAAAAATCTTGTGCACCCCTAAACTAGATCATTATGAACCTTTGCATTGCTATCCACCTGATGCTCAAATAAAACTAATGTACTCAAATCCACAATTCATAGTACATTTCATTGCACAGACAATCATTGCCAACATGTTGTTAACAAATGTTTTTATTGGGTTTACTGCCAACATGTGAACTACTCAACTGCGGAGTTCCCAAGACCTTGCATTGTGCCAAAATGTTGTGACTTTTCAAAAGGTTTTACATCTTTCTGTATTGCTGATTTAAATATGTGCTTATAAACTATGACTCTTTACACGAGAAACATTTTTAAAAGTTGCTACATTTTTGCACAAAGTCTCTTTCAAAATTTTACAACTTTTCATAGCGCTGAGGAGGGATCGGGGCTCGGCAAGGCCTGCCTGTTTCATTACCAGATGTGGCATATTTTATGCTAGAAATCTTACTCCAGTCCCTGAGTGGAGTAAAATTCCTGGGTAAGTGCACAGTGGAGCACACCACTTGTAAGTTGTGCTTGACTGATTAAGAGGCATGCAGACAAACAGCTTATCTTTGTAAGAACAATCATGTAGCTGTAATATATTCATCTTACATAAGGCATAATACAAGGCTAACAGGTCTCCTATACAAAAGGAATACATGATTATTATCCAATAACTAAGTCATAAAACAAAATACAAAGTGAACAATCATCCAAGTATACTGTCCCCTCACCTGACGTGTTACATTCATCAATTAAGAATATGATGTGTCGTTACCTGGAACAATGTGACACAGTCCTCTCCTGTCTGAGTAATAATGCAGATGCATTGAGCCATCATCATTCATCTCTACCCTGAAAGAAGGGGCATTCATGGCCTGTACATAACAAAAACATATAGATATGGGTCATTACAGGACAGATTACTGTAAGCAAAAAGCTGTCAATCAAGGGTGCAGGCAGGGTTATACATAGATCAGCATTTAGGAAACTAGCAGCAGATGAAACTGTGGACTTATTAAAACTACAGCAAGAAGCCCACTAAGTGACACACTACTGGAATCAGGGTCTCTGTGCTTAACATAAGTTAAACTGCCTTCAGATGGAGAAGTATAATCCTGGTGAAAGATTGCCTTAATGTTATGACAGTTCTTAGATGCAATATTGTTTGTAATATGTGGCATTTGATATGTAATCCCTATATTCAATCAAAGAATAATCAGTCCTTAAAGGGAAACTCCGGGGAGATAAAAACATTTTGTGTACTTTCCCTGCCCTCCTACATGATGAAACAGAGCTAGGATCTATGGATTGCTTAAAAATCTATAAAATCATATCTGCTCCTCAGCTCCTACCTCTCCCTTCAGGGACAGAGAAATTCAGCCTCATGCAGCAGCAGTGACAGAAGGTGTGCTGGGGGTGTGGACCCTGGGTGCTCCAGGACCATCTTACATTCCTGTCCCTTCATACATCTGAATGAATAGGGGGCATGGACGCCAACCCTATGGTCAAAGTAGATACTGCCCCTGATATACATGACACGCCCACTCCAGTGACGAGGAAAACTAGGGAACCGGGCAGTTACTCGTTGTTCTTCTTCACCTCTTTCCGGTTCTTTTCACGGGGACAGACGGGGGCTGGGAGAGGTGAGGGCTGAGAAGTAGATATGATTTTATTGATTTAAAAGCTATCTATAGATCCTAGAACTGTTGTGGACAGTTTAGCTTCATCATATAGGAGGGCAGGGACAGTGCAAAAATTAGTTTATCTCCCCAGAGTTCCCCTTTAACACTCCAAGATGTGTCTTTCCACACATTTGTTCAATAAACCCTACATATTGATATAAAACGAGTCCAGTAACTTCTTTCTGACCTCACAGGGCTTTTTTCTCACATATCTCTGTCTCACTTGATTCTGTTTTGCTTCTCCTTCTACATAAACTCCAGAAATCGTTCTGCTGAAAATCTCAGTAGATCTAAAATTTCTGAAATACAGAATGCCCCACCTTGATCAGTTCATGAGCAGGTCATTTTGCCCCCTACCTGATCAGGCACATTTTCGGATTTATCATGTATTTCTAACTACTCCAAAAAGCATCCTCATTGGGAACTTAAAATAATTGTTGCCTCTTTTGTTGATGATCCACAAGACTTACCGTAATTTTTATGTAATCTATATATTGCTTTTTTTATTTGCTTACATAGAAAAAAAGTTAAATCATTTTTTCCTATTTTTCCACTTTTTTTAATCACCACAGTGGACTGATAAGAATATTTTAACCTCTTACCATCATTGTCAATACGAGTATGACACAAGAGAGTAGCAGATGTATGAGATCGCCTTATACTCAGCAGGTAATGGTTGTCTTTTACAGCCAGGACCCGCCTCAAACAGCTGTGGGTGGACCCATGACTCTTCACCTGTCAAATGCTGCTGTGAATCTCTGAAAGCAGCAATAACAGGGCGACAGCATGGGGGCATCACTCTATTTATACATTTATGCTTCCGTGATGCGATTATGGGTGGCTGATTGGTGGGTATGACAGTCAGGGATCTGTTGAAGACCTCTGTTTCTGTCATTATGGAGCCCCCTTAACCCCTGCCTGTGGCCTGGCTTCAAAGGAGATTGTGTTTTTACTACATGCTACAATAGTTTGGTATTGCTGTACATAGTACAAGGGATCAGACACACACACACATGTTTAATCATTAATAAATACTAATAAATACAGTGAAAAGTAAAAAAAAGTTTTGAAAAATATGAAAATGTCAAAAATGTTAAGGCTGGCTTCACACCACGGTGTGATCCAGTCCGGGGCTGTCCGGGATGACCCAGACAGCCCTGGACTGAATCAGCACACAGAACCGGAGGACCAAATGTTCCCTCTCTTCCTGTGTGCAGCTGGACGCAGCTGCAGCTGCTAATGATTCAGGACTGTGGCTGGCAGGGAGCTAGCCGCAGTCCTGAAAGAACAGCGGCGTGCAGCCGCCAGTGTCCAGTTCCCGGATCCTCCCGATCTGGGGCAATCCGGCCCCATAGGCTCCCATGTTAGGACCTCCCGGGCCCGGGCGAATCCGGGATCCGGCAAATTAGGGAGATTTTTCTCCCGGGACACAAGCAAGCAACATTTTTATGTCCGGAGAGGATAATCTGTATTCTCCCGGATTCCACCGTAGTGATGAAACCGGATGGCTGAGAGCTGCCATCCGGCTCCATAGGCTACTATGGGGCCAAAAACCGGTCCGGGGCTGTCTGGTTTACACCGGACAGCCCCGGACCAGACTGTGCCGTGGTGTGAAGCCAGCCTTAGATTACCGTCTTTTATCCCATTAAAAATTTAGATTATGAAAAATACAAAAATATATGTTTGGTATCGTCATGTCAAGAAAAGTCTGATCTATCAAATGTAAAAATAATTAACCCGATCTGTAAACATGGTAAACAGAACAGAATTAAAAAACATCAACATTTATTTTCATTATGGTCACCACAAAAAATGCTGTACAAAACAATCAAAACGTCAGATCCATACCAAATGATATCAATAAAAATGTCATCTCGCCTCGCAAAAAATAAGTCTTCACATGGCCCCATCAACCGAAAAATGAAAATGTTATAGGTCTCAGAAAATGACTACACAATCAAAAGTCTTTCTTTTCAAGGTTATTTTTATTCCCCATTGTATCACCTTGGTATCGTCGCAATCATTGTGATGAGAATTATACTGCACGGTAATTTTAACCACACAATGAACCTCCCAAAGAATCCCAAAAGAACAATGGAGGAAATGCAGAGGTTTTTTTTTTTACAATTTCTCGGCACTTGGAATTTTTTTCCCATTTTCCAATACATGTGCGAAGATAAATGGCGTCATTTAAAAGTACAACTGAGCTGAATAATAATAATAATATATAATAATAATAAATAGGAGAGCATTGCCAGGGGCTAGTCATCCTGAGGAAGTAGGATGTCCTACTACAAAACGCGTCGAGACTACCCAAGTTTCTCCACTGACTATCACTCATCTGCTGTTACACAGTTCCCGGGACCTTTCCCCACCCACCCGGTCACATGACTGACACGACGCTGTGACGCAACGTAACAGCTGACCACTGACTTAGGAAGAACCCGAAAGCCGGGCGCAGCACCGCTGGCCACGGTACCTGCTACCTAACCCAGTGGACGGGCGCTCCACAAAAATAGCGGCAAAAACATCCAGGAAACCCCAAACCCCTTTGAGGCAACTGTGAGGACCCACTACTACCAACGGTCTAGTGAGTAATAACCCATAAAGTAAATTTTTTTCATATATGGAACACATGAGATAGAAAGGATTTTGACTCTAACACTGCACCCTCATCTACACTGTGTGCAGAATTATTAGGCAAATTAGTATTTTGATCACATGATACTTTTTATACATGTTGTCCTACTCCAAGCTGTATAGCCTTGAGAGCCAACTACCAATTAATTAAATCAGGTGATGTGCATCTCAGTAATGAGGAGGGGTGTGTGTGGTCTATATAAGGTGTGCTAAATTATTAGGCAAATGCCTTTCCTTAGCAAAATGGGTCAGAAGAGAGATTTGACGGGCTCTGAAAAGTCCAAAATTGTGAGATGTCTTGCAGAGTGATGCAGCAGTCTTGAAATTGCCAAACTTTTGAAGCGTGACCAATGAACAATCAAGCGTTTCATGGCAAAAAGCCAACAGGGTCACAAAAAGCGTGTTGGGCAAAAAAGGCGCAAAATAACTGACCATGAATTGAGGAAAATCAAGCGTGAAGCTGCCAAGATGCCATTTGCCACCAGTTTTGCCATATTTTAGAGCTGCAACGTTACCGGAGTATTAAAAATCACAAGGTGTGCTATACTCAGGGACATGGCCAAGGTAAGGAAGGCTGAAAACGACCACCTGAACAAGAAACATAAGATAAAACGTCAAGACTGGGCCAAGAAATATCTTAAGACTGATTTTTCAAAGTTTTATGCACTGATGAAATGAGAGTGACTTTTGATGGGCCAGATGGATGGGCCAGAGGCTGGATCAGTAAAGGGGAGAGAGCTCCACTCCAACTCAGATGCCACCAAGGTGGAGGTGGGGTACTGGTATGGCTGGTATCATCAAAGATGAACTTGTGGGACCTTATCGGGTTGAGGATGGAGTGAAGCTCAACTCCTGGACCTACTGCCAGTTTCTAGAAGACAACTTCTTCAAGCAGTGGTACAGGAAGACTGGCTGTCCAGTAAAGGTTTAAAAGAAGAAAAAATAATGACATGGCCCCCTTGTTCACCTGATCTGAACCCCATAGAGAACCTGTGGTCCCTCCTAAAATGGGAGATCTACAGGGAGGGAAAACAGTACACCTCTCAGAACAGTGTCTGGAAGGCTCTGGTGGCTGCTGCACGCAATGTGGATCGTAAACAGATCAAGCAACTGACAGAATCTATGGATGGAAGGCTGTTGAGTGTCATCATAAAGAAAGGTGGCTATATTGGTCACTCATTTTTTTGTGTTTTGTTTTTGCATGTCAGAAATGTTTATTTCTACATTTTTGTGCAGTTATATTAGTTTACCTGGTGAAAATAAACAAGTGAGATGGGAATATATTTGGTTTTTATTAAGTTGCCTAATAATTCTGCACAGTAATAGTTACCTGCACAAACAGATATCCTCCTAATGATAGCTAAATCTAAAAAAAAACACTCCAACTTCCAAAAATATTAAGCTTTGATATTTTTGAGTCTTTTGGGTTGATTGAGAAAATAGTTGTTGATCAAAATAGTCCTCTAAAATACAACTTGCCTAATAATTCTGCACACAATGTATACAGTAGGTTAATAGGAATCCAGTATGCATAGAGTATCAACTTATAAAGCACTGTTCTCCATAAATGGGACACATGATTTTGAATCCAACACTGCTCTCTCAGTACTATAGAAAGACTACAGCTTTCCAGTACACATAAGGGGATTATGAGACAACAAGGACTTGAACATATGTGACAGCAAGGACGTTAACTCCCAACTTTATAGGACAACTACAACTATTCAGCACACTAGGAGACATACAAACAGACAAACAGATGGTGTTTACACATTAGTACATATCTGTAATATAGAGCAATGAAAGGACTCCAACATAGTAGGAAATAGATGTGGCTTAGAGGAGATATAGATCTATAACCTAACTCGAGAATCAGAATATATATATCTGTGCCAATACTAGGCAGGACAACTGCAACATTAACCTCTGTTACTGTTCCTTACCAGACATATAAGCGACAGTATAGCAGGGGAATTAAGCCAAACTGTGCCAACCGTTGGGCATCATATAAGGTACATACTTCAAGTTAAGGAGGCTATCCATTCCAGCATATGAAATACTTTCTCTCACTATTTTATTTCAGGTGTATTAACCAACAGGCACAGCAGGGAAACTTATCTAAAACTAGAACAACCACTGGACACTACATAAGGTATTCTTATTCTAAGTAAATTATAATTGAGTTTTTTATTGTTGCTCCGTATGGACAAAATCCGCAGAATAGTTAAGGTAACCCTGATTCAGGATCTACCTACCAGACTTAAATCCACCCTAAAAGGTGCATAGTATAAGTAGAGTTTTTGTAAGAGAAATACCGCTAAACCCTACAACATATTTTCTAACAAGTAATCAAGCAGACACAAAATCACACCTAATAGAGGGACCAGAACCAGCAGAAATTACCAAAACACAGACACCGGATGCACTTAGAGGTGTGTACAGGAATAAATACAATTTTAAGTTAAACCACATATACAAACAGGGTAATCAGAAAGATTCCTGACAAATTGTTTTGTCAAAATAGGTTCGCCCACAAGCCGCTAGTAGCCAAACCTTGACAGAGAGCGAGACCCCCCACCGCTTTATAAGAGGTGAGATAAACCATAACACCAGGTGGACACAGACATTGGATATAAAGAAACAAAAACAGCTATACTAATAGGGGATTTTTCTTTCTTCCCTAGAAAAGAAAAGAATAACCATCCTCCCAACAGACCCATCCATAAATCTAAGATACAGAAACTACCTCAAGTACTAATTTCAAATCTTGACACTTGATTTTAACTAGTTTATGTAATCCATTTTTTAAATAAACTACAGAGTGATTTCAACATGGAGTAGTGCTATATATTTCTTATTTTACACTTTCTATTTCTATTTTTATATTTATATACCTGTCAATCAATACACCCAGAAGGTAATCAAATAATACCGAGGTGATTTACAGAGTAGGGCTGGATCTAGACACTAATTTAATTATTTTTTACCTCTATTTGTGAAATCATACACACGAAATTTCTCAAAGACCTTCAGCAGCAACTCAAAAGGGTACACAAGAGTGACAGTAACTACTCTCACTAGATAACCCCATAGCTAGCTCCGGTGTAATCTTATAATTAAGTAAAACATTAATAGAATTAGTTTTTTAATGTTGAATTTATATATTCCTTGTATGCATATATGTGTTCATTCTAATAATGGTGTAGGCAAAATGTATTTCCTCCACTGTACTGCTTTCTGCTTGTATTATTTTGTACTTACAAATGTGTATATGTCTGACAGCTGCCATTCTTTTTTTCCGTAAATTCTTATATATATATATATATATATATATATATATATATATATACATACATACATATATATACATACATAAATATATGCATATATATATATATATATGTCTGTATTTACATTTTTTCATTTTTGCACTTAATTGATTTCATATTACACCTGCCTGTTATCATATGATTACTAATGGGACACTTTCCTCCCTTGTACAAAAATTGTCATTTTGTTTAACATGCTATGCTTGACAAAAAGCGTACTGAATGCTTGAAACGCGTTGACTTTTGCATGGGGAGTTTTATCCTTGTCTTAATAAAGAATTTTTCAAAATTAACTGAAGCTCCTTTTTCTATCAAGGATGGTGTCTCTGTGTAAATGTGCACAATCCTCCCTTTTCACATGGACACACACTTTTGTAAATAAAATAAAGAATGAAATAAGACTGCACCCAATTTGGGATGAGATGGGCATATATGATAGATAAATACTACACTGTTCTATTACTAGATAGCTTAGTAAGACTACGTACACATGTTAAGTTTTTGGTCATTTTTTCACACCTTCACATATTCAGTTTTTGGTCCGTTTTTTACATCAGTATTAGGAGCCAAAACCAAAAGTGGATGAAGAATACAGAAGTGGTGACGTCTTTCTATTAGGCCATGTTCACACGTTGAGTATTTGGTCATTATTTTACATCAGAATTTATAAGCCAAACCCAGGAGTGGAACAATCAGAGGAAAAGTATAATAGAAACACGTCACCACTTCTGTATCTTTCATCCACTTTTGGTTTTGGCTCCTAATACTGATGTAAAAAACGGACCAAAAACTGAATATGTGAAGGTAGCCTAAGGTCCCTTTCCCATTAGTGTTTTTGCTGATTTGCGGCAGACCCGGCAGATTTACCGCATGTGCTGCGCAACTGCTGCAGTTGTGGCACACTGCGGCAAGCCCAATCATTCTCTATGGGACTTTTGGCAAATGTGGTTTTTGCCACAATGCAGCACTTGCGGCAGGTCAAACAAACACAGCTAGCAACGTTTTTATTAACGTGCCGTAAGTGCCGGATCCGGCATACCGCACTTGCTGGACCTGATCGCAAGCCCCATAGAGAATGAATGGGGCTTGCCGCAAGTGCAGCAGTTACGCGGCAGATGCGATAAACCTGCTGGATCTGCCGCAAATCAGCAAAAACACTGATGTGAAAGGGGTGTAAGGCTGCGTTCACATATCCAGTAATCATCTGCTAGATTGGATCGGCAGCAATCTGCTGGCAAAAAAGTTGTGCAGACAGAACTCATTTTTCTGTTTGTTAAATATCTGATTTCAGCAGTTTTTTTAATATTGGAGTCTTATGGAGAACAGATTTATTAATAGTTTGCTATTTATGTTCTATTTAAAACTGATTCAGTCAGCAAAAAATTATCTTTTACAAATGAAAGAATGACATTTATTTAAATAACAGACAAAAAAGTTGTGTCTACACAAGCTTTTTGCCAACAGATTGCTGCTGGACCCGATCTAATGGATGATTACTGGACATGTGAAGTCAGTCTAACATGAACCCCCACAAAGATAGGCCCCATTTTGCGCTCACTACGGGTTCCACTCTCCATTACATCTGACCCTGGCAGCAATAACAAAGAAGTAAGGTTTGCACGTATACATAGTATATCACATAGAATAAGTATAGTATTTCAGATTATTTTTCCAGCTTAGATATAGCTTTCTTATATGTACCACGCATTGCCACTAATTAAACAGATTGTCAGCCAAACAAGAAGTAACATTAAGTTTTAATTTGTTTTACCTGGTAAGATAACGATAGATAACTGTGTAAGGCATCCAGGTTAGCAATAAATTCATAGAGATTTCCGCCTAGTGTCCTTAGCATGTGGTCATAGCCCGACCTTTTACAGAATTCAAAGAAATACTCTCCGAACTGCTGTAGAACAGCCTCTGGTGAAACCCCTGGGGAACAGTAAGTTACATTATAGTGTCAATTATAGAAGAATTCAAATTGTAGAATAAATGAATATTCAAATACAACATTGAAAATATAATTCAATAATTTTGGCTTAAACAATAGGAAACAGTATCATAAAATGCACCTAGTATAATGCAGATAAATGCAAACAGAGATCAATTTAATACATAAAATCACAGATTTAATATTATTGTCTAAAATAAAGTTATCTTTAGATAAGTATTTTGCTTCACATTTTGGTGCACTCAACTTACCCCTCTCAGGATTTGGCCATTCTTTTTCTAGACACTTTTGCAAAGTTTCAGAAAGAAAAGGTCACACTCACCGCTGACTGAACTCAACATCGTCAAATCATCATCGGAGCTCCAGTAAAACGATCGGCTTATGGGTGCTAAAAGGCCATTCACATATATGAAAAAAGAACTTAATTTTCCGTTAAAAGTTGATAATCTTTATTTCAATCCATATAAAAAGTCAAGGTATAAAGAGACTCCTTATGCTTAAACTTTTTATATGGATTGAAATAAAGATTATCAACTTTTAGCGGAGAATCCAGTTCTTTATTCTTATATGTGAACGGACATTGGAAAAGTGTTCAGTAAACCCCCCCAAAAATTTGTAAAGCATCTACAAGTCGTGGTTCTGATCTGGCATAAATCCTAAATCATATGACAAGGCTCGTCCAAGAGTAAATTTTGACTTTTAGTATTGTTACGTCCAATAGGTGGCACAAGAGTTCATCTACTTCCTCCCTGAAGACACAATTTACATATGTCCCAGAAGAGCATTGCAGTTATAAGTCTCCTCACTACTGGCATGTTGTATTAGTGTGTCAGTCTCCACAAGGAGAAAAGGTTTCCCCTTAAAACATCTAAGAAATCCAGAACGTGGTAAGTGCACACATTTGTAGCAGTTTACCAGAATTCTGGTGCATAAATCTGACCAAATATTCTTCCTGCCTGTATAAGAAAAAATAAACTCTTACTGCTATGTTATATCAATAAACCTGCCAGCCTTTCTCCTACTTAATTTAAAAAAGTATTTAAAAAAAAGAAACTCACTATATTTTTGCAGCTAATTACTATTGTTCTGAAGGTACATGAGTACTGATTAATGCAGACTGTCAGTAACCTTATAATGTATGGTCAATTTCTTTCCAATCAACAATAGATTGTCAGAGACTAAATAAAGGTTGACTATACATATACAGGTTCATGGCATGGCGCAATAAGGGATGGTCGTTCACATGATTAATAAGGGTCCCAGTAGGGGAGATGGATCAGTTCACCCAAGTAAAAGAAAACGCATATTGCCCATATATAGTTACACATTTTTTGCTTCCCATATATGTGTCCAATTTATAGAAGTACGGTACCTTAATATATCTAACTAGATGGGAGCCAGATACTATCGCATTGGGTGGGTGGTGACATCATTATGGGGGCAGGCTCTGTGGCACTGGGGGTCTCTCCCCTGTTAGCTGCTTTATCACCTCGCTCTCTGCCCTGTCCTTGCTGCCTCTCTGCCCCCCTGTGCTTGCTCTCTGCTCCTTCTATGCTGTAACTCTGTCCCCCCCGCAGTCGCTCCCTGCCACCCTTGTGGTCGCTCTCAACCTCCCCTGTGCTCTCATGCGGCAGTAGCATGAGGAAGATGATGGCGACATGTGGAACTGGCACAGTTCCTTAATCATTGGGGTGCGAGATGAGTGGGCTATGGGTAAGCAGGGTAAGTGAGCTGCAGGGTGAGCAGGGTGAGCAGGGTGAGCAGGCTGCAAGGTGAGCGGGTTGCGGGGTTGAGCTTGCTGCAGGGTGAGCGGGCTATGGGGTGAGTGGGGTGAGTTGGCTGCTTTCTGTATCACAGCTGGGAAACAAAGCACCCGTAGACGAGACTGATCACATGACCATGACATTACCAAAGGTCCTGTCAGGTCAGTTGAGCGGTTTGGCGTGTGCGATGGGGGGTGTCTGGGGATAGGAACGTGTACGTCATTTGCAGAGGTGGCATCCCGGCGTCAGTTGCGGTTGTTGTCACTGTCATTTTGACACAACTATTCTGCAAGGAGCCAATACTGCTAGTGGATGTCATATTGGCACGTTGATTTATGGGATTCCTTGACATCCCGACAGCGGAACTCAATGAATAATGACACAAGGCAATGTAAGTAGACTATACAAACTTTGAAAACTTGAGTCACAAATTAATGATATAAAAATAATTACTTTATTAAACTATGATAAAACAGAACAAAGTTTATCTAATAGTACTGAGGTCTTCTAAGTAGAGCGAAAATAGCAGCATATCAATATGATAGAAGCTCCATCAAAAATCATGATTGTAAGATAATTAATATCAAGTAGTACTGTACATAGTAGAAAAGCACACTATAAAGTGCAAGTGCAATTAGAGGGAAATGACACCAATGTAGTATGCCCAAAATCAAGTACGAATTATAGGAATATGTCTCAACAATGGTAATACAACATCCTGGTAAATGAATTGATCAATAAACATCATTGCAAATCTCACAAATTATATCAAGAAGAAAAGATCCTCATATAATTGCAACTGCCCCAACACACATTTCAATTAAGGAAGCGGGCACACGAAAGTCACGTTGAGGCAACTGCAATCGTATCAGGCACTTCTCTTATTCATATAATTTGTGAAATTTGCATTTATGTCTAGTGAACAGAGATGAGCGGATCAATTTGCAGAAGATTGAGCGTGAGTTGAAGTTCCTGAAATTCTCAGTTTGAACATTTTGATATTCAATTTATAGATTGCAAAAAAAAAGGCTTGCCCGGCATCATTTCCCACACTTTTGAAGCATCAGAGAGTGGGCAAATGTCATTTTGCGTTGCCACCTGAGCCTCTCCATTATGCCCTGCAGTTATTACATTAAGCAGATTATCATACCTTGGACAAGGGTGGTCAATACCTGGGCCATCGCAGATCAGCGGTTCCTAGCGAAGCAAAGTTTGTATGGAAAAGTAATTTTCCATCTCCAGACTCACAGTATACGGCTGGAAACACACTCTCCTACTTGCATGCGAGTCTCTCGGACAAGACTTGGATCAGTGACCCTGAACGGCCTCTAAATCTCTGGACGGGGGTGTGATGCTGCACATAAAAACACAAGCAGCTGACACTCTCATCCAGAGAGGGTGAGGCCATTCAGGGTCACTGATCCGAGTCTCGTCCGAGAGACTCGCATGTAAGTAGGATAGTGTGTTTCCACCCTAAGTCTCTGAGTCTATTCTAAAGAGTGTAAGCTCTTATATTCAGCAGGTTCATTCCAGTATTGATATTCACACAAATACTGTATATTCTATTCAAATGTAATTTTTGTAGATAATTGAGTGCAGTCAGCTAATTTGAATTTCAATCGATTTGCTCACCTTTACTATTGAACTTTACATGTACTAAGATTTTATATTTTCATTGTTACATTTTATTCTTATAATTTGTATATGATTTTGAGCATGCGTCTTTGGAGCTAAAGTGGGGATCATTATAATTGATTTAAACCCTACTATGACTAAGGGTGCTTTCACATCTGCGTTTTTCGTAATTCGCGGCAGATGCGGTGAAAAAACCGCATCTGCCGCGTTTGCCGCATAACGGTTCCACTTGCGGCACGGTTGCGGTTTTTTCCATAGGAAGTATAGAGGGACTTGCGGCAGATGCGGCAAGTGCGGTATTGCACTTGCGGCAGGTGCGGCAGCGAAAAAAACCGCAGTAAGCCGCGGTTTTTTTCTCTGCCGCACCTGCCGCAAGTGCAATACCGCACTTGCCGCATCTGCCGCAAGTCCCCCTATACTTCCTATGGAAAAAACCGCAACCGTGCCGCAAGTGGAACCGTTATGCGGCAAACGCGGCAGATGCGGTTTTTTCACCGCATCTGCCGCGAATTACGAAAAACGCAGATGTGAAAGCACCCTTACACAAGTCATAACCATTACAAGACTTATGACTTGGAGACAGACCACTGATATTTACACTGGACATACAGAGATGGTCTGATTTTCTTCCAAAACCTTTTGGACAGGGTCTATTTCTATTTTATTTGTATATTTATGTCTTTTGTGTGGGGGTGGGTAATATTGTTTAGATATTAGATGTTAGGTACACCTTTTTTCACTTGGTATTTGATCTCTTTGTGAACTTTTAATACATATAAATAAACTATACATTTTTTATGAGTTTTTACCTGTAGTTATTATATTATATAAAACTTCTTTGGGGTAATCTCCCTCTAATTGAACTTACTCTTTATTGTGTGCTTTCTACCATATACTATCAGGGGTGTTATGTGGATGTAGGAAAGATACCTTGCATATCCTATGTCCTATATGTATGCCCATATGTAAATTGTGCCTAATGAACTTAAAGAGAACCTGTCATATCATTTTTCTATCTTAAATTGCCCCATTTGTCTTTTTAGTGATGCAATGTGTGTCACTATCATGGTGTTCTCACACAAACGTACCCATTATTTATCTATAAAAACATTTTTTAGCATTAAGGGAAGGCATCGCAAACCTTCTCTTTCAGTCATCAGGGTGGTGCTCCATAATGTTTCAGTCCTTGTTAGTCACACTCTTCTTATTACTCACACCCATACCAGTCTGATTGATTGCCGTGACTGACCGCCCAACGTCACGGCAAACTCGTAGGAAATCCCGCTCTTGCACACTATCCATAAGCTCCGCAGGCATGGACACTGAACCTGGGTGTACGTCGCCAGCTTAATTTACAGATATATATATGCACACACACCACTATATATATATAAAATATAATGTGTGTGTCTGTACCTCTTCGTTCACATGGTCTGATGAAGGCACCTGGACGGGTGTTTGTTGCATGTTATAACAGCCAAAAGTGCTCTGCTTAGTACTTAAAAACTTTGTGCTGAATTTGGAGAAATCACTTTTATTGATTCATGTAACTTGTTCTTGATTGATTGGTTCATTGGAAACACAGAAAGTTTGTAAATTTTACTAATAAACCTAATTTGCAATGGGGATGAACAATTATAACTACACCAGTACATAATGTTTCCTAAATATTACAAATGCATTAATTAAATAATTAGAAAAACATTACCCTATTAGAATAATTAACTTTTTTAAAGCAACAAAGACTGGCATTTTATAGTCTTAATGAAGCGTGTATTAGAATAAGATTCACCAAATTCAATAAAGGTTAATTAATTAATGAATTTGGTGCATCTTTTAGCTGCCATATGCCCTACTAGAAACGTACATTTCTTTCATAATTTACGCCACTATTGTGCTATAAATAATGATGATGAATTTGTCAGCTCCATTATTTGTCACTTTGTCACTTTCCTAACATTTGGCAGTGCTGATGAGTGGACTGGCAAAAATATGCAGAAGTATCAACACTTTTGCACAACTCTGAATAGAGCAAATGTTTTGTGACATTACAGTTTTAGGCTACGTTCACACATTTGCGTATTTTGCTGCGCTTTTTTGCGCGCGCTTTTTGCCGCGTTTTTCGGCCGCGCAAAAAAGCGCAGCAAAATACGCAGGGGCTTTCACACACTGCGCTTTCTTTCCCCCAGAAAGCGCAGTGATGTCACAGAGGGGAGGAAGAATCCTGCTTCCTCCTCCCCTCTGTGACATGTGTGACCGCCCCATTAGACTTCACAGTGTATTAATAAACACTGTGAAATCTAAATTAAACAAAAGCAAGTGTGTGAAAAATAAAAAAGAATGAATACATCACCTTCCGACGCCTTCTGCCGCTGTGCGATCCTCGGTTCTAAGTCAGATCTCTTCTGACAGGACCTGTGATGACGTCAGAGGGGGGGGGCGTTACCGGGCGGTCCCATCGCTGATTGGCTGCTCGCGGTCACATGACCGCGAGTGCCCGGGAACGCCCCCCCTCTGACGTCACCACAGGTCTTGTCAGAAGAGATCTGACTTAGAACCGAGGATCGCACAGCGGGAGAAGGCGTCGGAAGGTGATGTATTGATTCTTTTTTATTTTTCACACACTTGCTTTTGTTTAATTTAGATTTCACAGTGTGTATTAATACACTGTGAAGTCTAATGGGCGGCCACAGCTGCCCCAGAGGGGAGGAGGAAGCTGGATTCTTCCTCCCCTCTGGGAGAATACGCAGAAGTAGCTGCGTAAACAATTGACATATCAATTGTTTACGGAGCTGCGTTTTCTCCCGGAAAACGCAGTGCGTATTTTTATGCAATGTCTGCACTGCAAAGTGAATTTCCCATTCACTTTGCAGGCAGACATAAGGCACATTGCGTATTTTGAAAAGCGCGCGTAAAAAAACGCGGCAAAATACGCAATGTGTGAACGCAGCCTTAAGCCAGAATTCTTGTGAAAATGGGCCAAAATAACTATTTTTCATGTACACTTACCCAACATCTGACAAGCCTTTTCAACTAACTGCAGTGTAATTTCATCTTTGTACACTTCGTATGTCATGAAGGTGTCTTGCACTCCAGTTTTCACCCTGTTTTAAGTGATAAGATTAAAAACAATCAATGAACTGACATAAACTACATAAAGACATAGTAGAAAATATGCATTCATGCGTTCAACTGCTAAGACATGAAATTATTCTTCACAATATTGGCTATAAATCTGAGCAATTGCTTTCATACACATTCAAATAGCACGATTCTGTCACCAAATTAAAAGAATAAATCTAATGACTCACATCCCACAGTGTTCTCAATGCTAAATTAAGAAATGTAATATTGCACAAGCATAAAATGTAATCATAAATGTTCATTACTTAATTTTATTATTGTAACATAATTATCACTAATTACGAACTTATTACAGTTACTCATGTGACATACTTAGAACTTTGATAAGACAGAATTCTTGAATGAGGACACCAATGTGAGGCCCCTTCATATCACGGCTAGATCAGGTCCGAGGCTGTCCAGTGCAAACCAGACAGCCCCGGACTCGATTTTCAACCAGAACCAGAGGGGAAATATGCCCTCTGGTCCAGGTTGCAGCCTCTTGCAGCCGATAGCAGCTGCGTGGAGCTAGCCGCGGTCTTGGAATCTTTGAAGGGGACGGCTCATGGTGCTGAAGTTTAACAGTTTATTAGGGAGCTCCGGGTCCGGGAGCATCCGATTTTGAGAGGTTTTGGCCTCGGACACAAAAAATGCTGCTTGTTCCAATTTTGTGTCCGGGGCTAAAAAACGAAAGCTGATGGATCCTCCCGGACCGCACAAAACCGGATGGCAAAGCACTGTCATCTGGTGCAATTCGGCATAGGAATACTATGATCCTGGATCCTGAAAATCGTGGTGTGAAAGGGGTCTAACATCAAACACAGTGAAAAACTGAAATGTCACATGGTCATAAGTATTCAGACCCGTTGCTCAGTATTGAGTATAAGCCCCCGTTTAAGCTAGTATAGCCATGACTCTTCTTGGGAATTATGCAACAAGTTTTTCACACCTGGATTTGGGGGTCTTCTGACATTCTTCCTTGCAGATCCTCTTCCGTTCAGGTTGTATGGTAAACGTTGGTGGACATCCATTTTTCAGGTCTCTCCAGAGATGCTCAATTGGGTTTGGTTCAGGGCTCTGGCTGGGCCAGTCAAGAATGGCCACAGCGCTGTTCTGAAGCCATTCCTTTGTTATTTTAGCTGTGTGCTTAGGGTCATTGTCTTGTTGGAAGGTGAACCTTTGGCAAAGTCTAAGGTCCCCTGCATTAATATCCCCTGCATGCCATCTGTCTCCTTCAACTGTACCCTTTGGAACCCTCACTCAGCATACATCAAACTCTCCTACAACCACGACTTTTTCCATTCACACAACATTAACCTCCTTGTTATTACAGAGACCTGAATTCAGCAGTAGGACACTACCATTGCTGCTGCTTTTTCATATTGTGGCCTCCAATTTTCTCATACCCCTAGACCTGAGAATAGACCAGTTGGAGGTGTTGGTCTGCTGCAGTCAACAAATCGTGCTTTTTTGGTTATCCCATCTGTCTCCTCACGTATTTTCCCTTCTTTTGAGGTCCACACTGTAAGACTCTACAGGTCCTTCTCCCTGTGAGTGGCAGTAGGGAATCGACCTCCAGGCCCCCATGTCAATTTCTTGAATATAAAAAATATTAATCATTGCGCCAAACTGTTCTAAAAGAGCCTATCGTGATAACTATTATTTCTTGATCACTTTGCCACCTGGCTTCCACACTTTCTAGCCTGCAATCTTCCCACTCTCATCATGGGGGACTTTAACAATCCCATTGACAACCCCATCTCCACATCTGCCTCTCATCTTTTAACCCTAACCTCCTCTCTTGGTCTTTCACAACTTTGTAATTCTGCCACACTTGAAGATGGGAATACATTGGACCTGATCTTCTCCCGGGTCTGCTCAGTGCACGATTTTACAAATTCCTCTCTGACCACAACCTTTTTCCATTCTCAGTCAAGTACTGTCAACCCTTCCAGGACACCCCCAACTTGTTCACCTATAGGAATATACACTGTGTGCAGAATTATTAGGGAAGTTGTATTTTAGAGGATTATTTTTATTATTGATCAACAACTATGTTCTTAATCAACCCAAAAGACTTAATAAAAATCTTAATATTTTTGGAAGTTGGAGTGGGGTTGTTTTAGATTTGGCTATCTAAAGGCCCCGTGACACGGTACGATATCGTGAATAATATCGCTCAAATGTCACGGGTTTGGAGTAATTCAAGCGACATTGTTACTACCTCGTTGCGTCTGACACAGATATGGATACGATAAATCGTTGGATTGCTGAATCCAGATTTGAGAACATGTTCTCAAACCTACGATCAGCCAACCAGCTGCATCGTGCAGGTGACACCGCGATAACGATGTGGTTCACGACTTCGCCCATTCACAGCAGTTGAACAGGTATCGTTCGCTGGGTTGTGCGAACGATACCTGCTCACTACATCATTGTTGCGTCATCCACGATATCTACACGTGTGAAATCTCACCAACGATGTCAAAACGATGTCCTAATGACTGCGCCCCCCCCCCCCCAAGATCGTTAGTGATATCGTTTCAACATTGTTGCATGTAATGGAACCTTTAGGAGGATATCTGTTTGTGCAGGTAACTATTACTGTACAGAATTATTAGGCAACTTAATAAAAACCTAATATATTCCCATATCACTTGTTTATTTTCACCAGGTAAACCAATATAACTGCACAAAATGTAGAAATAAACATTTCTGACATGCAAAAACACAACACAAAAAAATTAGTGACCAATATAGCCATCTTTCTATATGATGACACTCAACAGCCTTTCATCCATAGATTCTGTCAGTTGGTTTATCTGTTTAAGGCTGCTTTCACATCAGCGTTTTTTTTAAATCGCGGCAGATGCGGTGAAAAAACCGCATCTGCCGCGACTACCACATACCGGCTGCACTTGCGGCATGGTTCCGGCACAGTTGCGCCAAGCCCCATACAATGTATAGGCGGGCTTGCGGCAGGTGCGGTAAGTGCGGTTTTGGCACTTGCGGCAGGTGCGGCCGCGAAAAACCGCGGCTGACCGCGTTTTTTTTCGCGGTCGCACCTGCCGCAAGTGCCAAAACCGCACTTACTGCACCTGCCGCAAGCCCGCCTATACATTGTATGGGGCTTGGCGCAACTGTGCCGGAACCATGCCGCAAGTGCAGCCGGTATGCGGTAATCGCGGCAGATGCGGTTTTTTCACCGCATCTGCCACGATTTTAAAAAAACGCTATTGTGAAAGTACCCTTAGATCAACATTGTGTGCAGCAGCCACCACAGCCTCCCAGACACTGTTCCGAGACGTGTGCTATTTTCCAATAAACTAGTTATCACCGTACCCAGACATCTCGTTATCTTTGGTGTTTCTGTAGCCATTTGGCAGCAGCGCAGACCTTGAGGTACTTTGCCCAGAAAGATTTGTTTAACACGTATAAAAAGTATCATGTGATCAAAATACTCATTTGCCTAATAATTCTACACAGAGTGTACATGCCATTAACACTCAGAAACTTATAAAGAATTTACAGTCTTCACTTGCCCCAATCTCCTCCCTCTCTTATCCTGACTCTGCACTAAAACTCTATAATGAAACACTGCAAAGTGCCCTGGACGAAGCTGCACCTCCTACACTTAGAACAACTTGGCACCGTCAGCAGCAACCCTGGCGCACACTGCAAACACGGTTTCTCCAGCAGTGTTCCAGGTGCGCAGAACGTCTCTGGAGAAAATCCAATCTGGCCAAAGATTTCATCCATTATAAGTTTATCCTGAAAACATACAACACCACTCTTCACCTCTCCAAACAAGCTTTCTTCAACACCCTCATCATATCACTAGCCAACAATCCTAAATTACTTTGACACTTTCCAGTCCCTCCTCAGTCCAAGAGTACAGGCCCCAACCACCAGCCTCAGCGCTGACGAACTTGCCTTCTGCACTTCATCCAACTCACTTTCGGTCTTTGATCCGGTCACAAAGGAAGAAGTCACCAGGCTTCTTGCATCTTCTCGCCCTACTACCTGCACCAGCGACCCTATTCCCTCACATCTCCTTCAATCCCTTTCCCCAGCTGTCACATCTCAACTAACTACAATATTTAATCTTTCCCTCTAATCTAGTGTTTTCCCCTCCTCCTTCAAACATGCCAGCATACATCCATTATTAAAAAAATCCCTCGAGCAGAACTCTGCTGCTAACTACAGACCTGTCCCTAATCTCCCCTTCATCTCTAAACTCCTGGAATGCTTGGTCCACTCCAGTATGATCCGCTATCTCTCTCACAATTCTCTTCTTGACCCTCTACAATCCGGCTTCCGCTCTTTACATTCTACTAAAACTGCCCTCACTAAAGTCTCTAATCTCTAATGATCTACTAACAGCTAAATCTTATGGTCACTACTCCCAGTTTATCCTCCTGGATCTCTCCACTGTATTTGATACAGTGGATCACCAGCTCCTCTCTATGCTTTGCTCTATTGGGCTCAAGGACACTGCTCTCTCCTGGTTCTCCTCCTACCTCTCGGACCATTCCTTCACTGTATCTTTTGCCGGCTCATCTTCCTCTCCTCTTCCCCTCACAGTTGGGGTTCCTCAGGGTTCAGTCCTAGGTCCCCTTCTCCTCTCTTTATACACTGCCCCTATTGGACAAACCATCAGTAGTTTTGGTTTTCAGTACCATCTCTATACTGATGACACCCAGTTATACACATCTTCTCCTGACATCACCTCCACATTACTACAAAATACCAGTGATTGTCTGTCTGCTGTCTCTAACATCATGTCTTCTCTCTACCTTAAACTGAATCTGTCCAAAACTGAACTTCTCGTGCTTTCTCCCTCTCCTAATCTTCCGAAACCTAATATTGCCATTTCTGTATGTGGTTCTACCATTACTCTTCAGCAGCACGCTTGCTGTCTTGGGGTTATACTTATAATATAATAATATAATATTTATTCATTTATATAGCGCTTATTAATTCCATAGCACTTTACACACATTTGCAACACTGTCCCTCTTGGGGTTCACAATCTATATATCCTATCAGTATGTCTTTGCAATGTGGGAGGAAACTGGAGTGCCCGTAGGAAACCCTCGCAAACACGGGGAGAGAACATGTGCTGCTCAGTGCTGCAAAGGGTGCAGTGCTAACCACTTGAGCCACCGTGCTGCCCATTAAAAGAATAAGTCAGTATGTTTGCCTAGTCATAGGCACTAACCCTGTATTGAAGTCAGTAGCTACCATGCTAGGCGGGTCCCTGGGTTCTTCAGTCATGCTGGGAGCACAAAGATCCATAACACTGGAGATGAGTAACAGAGCTCCTGCTGGACAATTTCACCGTGGAAGATGGGTCTTTTTATTATAATGCCCCCGGGCTCTTACTTCCTGAACCCAGAAGTGCCCCGCAATACTCCTCCGGGGAAGTGACATCATCATATGGGACCCATAAGTGGTTGCACTTGCACACTTGGCTGAACACAGCTTACAACATGCCACGCCCCCCTGGCTCAATCAAGCTCAGAAGCAGCCAGCCGGCATGCTTGTGCATGGGGTCGTTTACAGCGGAGCCCCATCAAGGAACTCATAGACTCCTGTCTGAACCCTGGACTTGGATCTTTCCTTCTCTCCCCTCATCCGGTCATTTGCTCGCTCATGTCACCTACACCTCAAAAACATCTCTAGAAATCGACCGTTTCTTACTGTTGATTCTGCAAAAACTAACTGTTGCCCTTATTCATTCTCACCTGGATTACTGAAATTCTTTACTAATCGGTCTCCCTCTTACTAAACTCTTTCCTCTCCAATCCATCCTCTATGCAGCAGCCAAGATCATATTCCTCTCCAACCGCTTCACCAATGCCTCTATCCTGTGCCAGTCATTGCACTGGTTGCAAATCTGCTATAGAACACAATATAAAATGATCACTCTCATCCACAAAGCCCTCCACAGTACTGCACCACTCTATATCTCCTCCCTCATCTCTGTCTATCACCCTACACGTGCCCTCCATTCCACAAGTGACCTAAGACTAACATCAGCTACAATCCAAACCTCCCATTCCCGTTTCCAAGTCTTCTCACGAGCTGCACCAATTTTCTGCAACGTGTTACCAAACAAAATTCAATTAAATCCCAATACCAATAGTTTTAAGCGAGCCTTAAAAACGCTCCCTTTAGACTGGCCTAACACCTTACCTCACTTGTCTAACTATCTGCCCTTTTTGAAATCTGGCCTCTTGTGTCATCTGTCTGCACCTGCAGACTGTCTGTCTATCTGTCCCCCATGCATAATATAGCACTTTATCTCTACTTGTACAGATCACTACCAGTGACTGGTTCATGAAGTGTTACATGAATCCCCTATTTGTTATATTGATGGCTGGACCATATATGATGGCACTTTTTACCATTTACCTTTTGTGCCTCCACTATTTTCTCATAGATTGTGAGCTAGCGAGCAGGGACCTCACTCCTCATGGTTTTTGAATTTTTGTTATTCTGTATTGTCTCATATTGTTTGTATATGTCCCCTCTGAATTGTAAAGTGCTGCGTAATATGTTGTTGCTATATAAACATTATTATTAATATTATTACTATTATCATTATTAAGATCCAGAGCACTCTGGAAGAGGTTTTCATCCAGGATATCTCTGTATTTGGCCACATTCTTGTTTCCTTCAATTGCAACCATTCGTCCAGTACCTGCAGCTGAAATACACCCCCATATCATGATGCTGCCACCACCATGTTTCACTGTTGGGATTGTATTGGGTAGGTGATGAGCAGTACCTGGTTTTCTCCACACATATTGCTTAGAATTATCACCAAAAAGTTCTATCTAAGTCTCATCAGACCAGAGAATCTTATTTCTCATAGTCTGGGAGGTCTTCATGTGTTTTTTTTCAAACTCTATGAAGGCTTTCATTTGTTTTACACTGCGGAGAGGCTTCCGTTGGGCCACTCTGCCATAAAGGCCCGACTGATGGAGAGCTGCAGTGATATTTGACTTTGTGGAACGTTCTCCCATCTCCCTACTACAGGATTATGGAGGCCACTGTGCTCTTAGAAATTCTTTTGTAACCTTGGCCAGATCTGTGCTTGGCACAATTCTTTCTCTTGGGCAGTTACTTTGACCTCATGATTTTCATTTGGTCTAACATGCAATGTGAGCTGTGAGGCCTTATATAGACAGGTGTGTGCCTTCCCAAATCAAGTCCTATCAGTTTAATTAAACACAGCTGGACTCCAATGAAGGAGTATAACCATCTCAAGGAAATCACAAGGAAATTCACAGCATGTGACTTAAATGTGAGTGTCTAAGCAAAGGGTCTGAATACTTATGACCATGTGATATTTCAGTTTTTCTTTTTTAATAAATTTGCGCAAATATCTACATTTCTGTTTTTTTCAGTCTAGAGGAGTGCCGAGTGTATATTACTGAGAAAAATAATGAACATTTTTGAATTTAACAAATGGCTGCAATAAAACAAAGAGTCAAAAATATAAAGGGGTCTGAATCCTTTCCATACCCTCTGTACGTGTATTAGGCTTAGGTGTAAGGCTGGGTTCACATTTGCGGAGCGTTATGCGGAGGGGATCCGCAATGTGACCGCAGCGGCCGCCAGCTCCTATCTTTATAATTGGAGCGCACGGTGCTGCGCTTGACAGCGCATGACCGTACGCACCCATTCACTCCCATATGTGATCTGTGCGCACAAATCACACAGTCTCGTCCGCACCAGGAATGCAACATGTCGCGGGGTGCGGACGAGACTGTGTGATTTGTATGCAGGCATCCGCCTGCGCACAGATCACATATGGGAGTGAATGGGTGCGCACGGTCATGCGCAGTCAAGCGCAGCACCGTGCACTCCCATTATATAGATAGGAGCTGGCGGCCGCTGCGGTCACATTGCGGATCCCCTCCGCAGAACGCTGCGGAGGGGTCCGCAAATGTGAACCCAGCCTTAAACATAGCAGTGTTGGCAAGTTATTAGAATGTTTGCATAAAACTGGGTGAAAGGTTAAGTCTGCACAGAAGTAGATTGCAAGTTCAGAGGCAGTAAACAGTTGAGAATGGCCCACAGCGGGAGGGGCCAGTATGCCAAAAAATGAATGTTTTTCCAGTTAGTTACTGTATTGCGGCAAGAAGAACAAACAAATCAAGTTAGACATGTCACTCGAAGGAATGATCACCAATATAGGACATCACATGAGAGCAATCAATGGAGAAGGACATCATGGTTGGAAGAATAGAAGGAACAAGGCGAAGAGGAAAACCAGCAAACCAATTGATTGTTTGGGAAATCGTCTGACAACAATGAACTGTACAATTGTTGATTGTTTGAATGTATTGAAGCTCCATTTTGGACTTCTGAGATGAAATACAAGATGGAATCGGTCAAGAATTATATAAGTTGTTTTTCTGTAAGACCATGTAAACATGTTTTGAACATGTTTTGATCATGACACTCAATAACATAATAAGATAAGCATGGAGTCTTGGGGGAGTTTCCATAACCTCATCAATCCTGCCAATTCTTGGAAGTATTGGGGACGTCATATAGTACCACCGTGAAGAGCCAATCAACAAGTAGTAAACAGCTGGGTGTAACCAATACAACTTTGAAGTTGTATTTACTTGTATTAACATATGCCTATAAATAAATCCTATCAGGTGCCACCCCTTTAGGAACATGCTGACATAGAAACCATAGTTGTTTTATGTTATTTTCCTCCGTGCACGATAATATAGCATCCACTATGTCAAGCTGAAGTAAATCAGGCAGACCGCTTTGACATTAATTGGTGGAGGATGCGGACATCACAACAGCCGCCATCGGCCACGGGTGATTGGGACTGATGAGCCAGGATGCAGGAAATTCTGCAGCAAGTAACCATTTTTGTTGCTAACCTGCAGTCCTGTTTTTGAGATCCGGACTATTTGCAGGCCATGACATTGACCTAATGTGTCTTCTTTCAAAGAATGTTTTCACAGTTTTTGCTCTATGGCAGGATGCATTATCATCTTGAAAAATGATTTCATCATCCCCAAACATCCTTTCAATTGATGGGATAAGAAAAGTGTCTAAAATATCATTGTAAACTTGGGCATTAATTGAAGACTAGATGGTGGCCCGATTCTAATGCATCGGGTATTCTAGAATATGTATGTAGTTGACATACTGTGACTGACAGTACTTGTTCAGTTAACGTGAGTGAACTACATACATACATATATACCGTATATACTCGTGTATAAGCCGACCCGTGTATAAGCCGACCCCCCTACTTTTGCCCCCAAAACCTGGGAAAATCTATTGACTCGTGTATAAGCCGAGGGTGGACCCTAGCACAAGTATACAGCCCCCAGCAGTGTGGTATACACCAGTCCCAGAGGTAGATACAGCAGCCCCAGTGGTAGTATACACGCAGCCCCAGTAGTATATACAGCCCCAGTGGTATATACAGCCCCAGTGGTAGTATAGACGCAGCCCTAGTAGTATATACAGCCCCAGTGGTAGTATATACAGCCCCAGTGGTAGATACAGGGCCCCAGCAGTATATACAGCCCCAGTGGTTTATACAGCCCCAGTGGTAGTATACAGGGCCCCAGAGGTATATACAGCCCCAGTGGTAGTATATACAGCCCCAGTGGTAGTATATACAGCCCCAGTGGTAGTATACAGGGCCCCAGCAGTATATACAGCCCCAGTGGTTTATACAGCCCCAGTGGTAGTATACAGGGCCCCAGAGGTATATACAGCCCCAGTGGTAGTATATACAGCCCCAGTGGTAGTATATACAGCCCCAGTGGTAGTATACAGGGCCCCAGCAGTATATACAGTCCCAGTGGTTTATACAGCCCCAGTGGTAGTATACAGGGCCCCAGAGGTATATACAGCCCCAGTGGTTTATACAGCCCCAGTGGTAGTATACAGGGCCCCAGCAGTATATACAGCCCCAGTGGTTTATACAGCCCCAGTGGTAGTATACAGGGCCCCAGAGGTATATACAGCCCCAGTGGTAGTATATACAGCCCCAGTGGTAGTATATACAGCCCCAGTGGTAGTATACAGGGCCCCAGAGGTATATACAGCCCCAGTGGTAGTATATACAGCCCCAGTGGTAGTATACAGGGCCCCAGCAGTATATACAGCCCCAGTGGTTTATACAGCCCCAGTGGTAGTATACAGGGCCCCAGAGGTATATACAGCCCCAGTGGTAGTATATACAGCCCCAGTGGTAGTATACAGGGCCCCAGAGGTATATACAGCCCCAGTGGTAGTATATACAGCCCCAGTGGTAGTATACAGGGCCCCAGCAGTATATACAGCCCCAGTGGTTTATACAGCCCCAGTGGTAGTATATACAGCCCCAGTGGTAGTATACAGGGCCCCAGAGGTATATAGCAGCCCCAGCGGTAGTATACAGGCAGCCCCAGTAATGCAGGGCCCCCCCAGCGTCTCTCCGGTCACCTGTAAAGGAAACTATACTTATCACAGTGCTCTGTCCGCGCCCGCTCGCACCCGCTCTCAGCTGCCGACCGCGATCCTCCATCTTGCTTCTTCTTTCTTCCTGTTTCCTGTGCTCGTCGCAGGGAATGACGTCATTGCCCGCGACGAGCACAGAAACAGGAAGAAGACGCAAGATGGAGGATCGCGGTCGGCAGCTGAGAGCGGGTGCGAGCGGGCGCGGACAGCGGGGCGCGGACAGCGGCACTGTGATAAGTATAGTTTCCTTTACAGGTGACCGGAGAGACGGTGGGGGGCCCTGCATTACTGGGGATGCGGGGGCTGCTGTATACCGATGTATACATCGGTATGTACCGATGTATACATCGGTATACAGCACTGACTCGCGTATAAGCCGAGGGGGGTACTTTTCAGCCCAATTTTTGGGCTGAAAAACTCGGCTTATACGCGAGTATATACGGTATGTATATATATAGCAGCGCTATGGTATATGGTGGTACATTGCAGCACATGTATATCAGCACTATAGTATATGGTGGTACATCACAGCACATGTATAGCAGCACTATAGTATATGGCGATACATTACATGTATAGCAGCGCTATGGTATATGGTGGTACATTACAGTACATGCATAGCAGCAATATAGTATATGGTGGTACATTATAGTACATGTATAGCAGCACTATAGTATATGGCGGTACATTACAGTACATGTATAGCAGCGCTATGGTATATGGTGGTATATTACAGCACATGTATAGCAGTGCTATAGTATCAGGCAGTACATTACAACACACGTAAAGCAGCACTATAGTATATGGCGGTACATTATAGTACATGTATTGCAGCACTATAGTATATGGCGGTACATTACAGTAAATGTATAGCAGTGGTATAGTATATGGCGGTACACTACAGCACATGTATAGCAGCCCTATAGTATATACCGATACATTACAGCACATGCATAGCAGCATTATAGTATATGGCAGTACATTACAGTACATGTATAGCAGCACTATAGTATATGGCGGTACATTACAGTACATGCATAGCAGCACTATAGTATATGGCGGTACATTACAGCTCATGTATAGCAGCGCTATGGTATATGGCGGCACATTACAGTACATGTATAGCAGCACTATGGTATATGGAGATACTCCACTCCCCGCGGCCCCCCTGCTTTTCCTGGCTCCTCCACAGTAAAAATAAAAAAATCCTCAATTAGGATACTCACCTGTCCGCCGGCTCGCTCCACCTCCATCTTCTAGGTCCTACAGCCTACAGGCCTTTAGGACCTGTCGTTGCCTGGGAAACCAATCAGCTGATCGGTCACATGACTGCTAACTGCCGGGGCGGCAGGATGGAGCAGGGGGGCAGGATTGAGCAGGGGGGCAGGACGGTGGCGGGGGAAGAGGGGGCAGGATGGAGGGAGCCGGGCAGCATTGAGCGAAGGGATGGGCATGATGGAGCCGGGGAGGGGGAAGGTGGATGGAGGCGGGGGAGCCAGGATGGAGGCGGGGGGGCAAGATGGAGGCTGGGGGGGCAGGATGGATGTGGGGGAGCAGGATGGAGCCGGGGGAGCAGTATGGAGGTGGGGGGGAAAGCAGGATGGAGCTGGGGGTGGCAGGATGGAGCCGGGGGGGAGAAGCAGGATGGAGCGATCAGGGCAGGATGGAGACCGGCAGGGGGCGCAGGATGGAGCCGGGGGGGGGGCAGGATGGTGGCGGGGGGGCAGGATTGAGCCAGCGAGGCAGGATGGAGCCGGCGGGTCAGGATGGAGTCGGCAGGGCCGAGGGGCCAGAATGGAGCCGGGCGGGGCAGGATGGAGCTGGGGGGCAGGATGGAGCCGGGGGGTGGGCAGGAAGGAGCCGGGGTGGGCAGGATGGAGCCCGGGGGAAAGGGCAGGATGGAGCCAGGGGGAAGGGCAGGATGGAGCGATCAGGGCAGAATGGTGACGGGGGGGGGGGGGTCAGGATGGTGACGGGGGGTCAGGATGGTGACGGGGGGGGGCAGGATGGAGGGAGCCAAGCATTATGGAGCGAGTCGGGCAGCATGGAGCTAGCCGGACAGCATGGAGCGAGCGGGGGCAGCATGGAGCGAGCGAGGCAGGATGGAGCGAGCGGGGCAGGATGGAGCCGAGGGGGGGGCAGGATGGAGCCGAGAGGGGGGCAGGATGGAGCCGGGGGTGCAGGATGGAGTCGGGGGGGGGGCAGGATGGAGGCGGGGGGCAGGATGGATGTGGGGGGAGCAGGATTGAGCTGGGGGAGCTGGATAGAGCCGGGGAAGCAGGATGGAGGCGGGGGGGGGCAGGCTGGATCGGGGGGGCAGGATGGAGCAATCAGAGTAGGATGGAGCTGGCAGGGCCGTGGGGCCAGGATGGAGCCGGGGGGCAGGATGGAGCTGGGGGAATGGGCAGGATGGAGCTGGGGAGGGCAAAATGGAGCTGGGGGGGGCAGGATGGAGCAAGCGGCGCAGGATGGAGTCGGGGGGCAGGATGGAGCCGGGGGGCAGGATGGAGCCGGAGGGGCAGGATGGAGCTGGGGGGCAGGATGGAGCCGGGGAGGGGGCAGGATGGAGCCGGGAGGGGGGGCAGGATGGAGCCGGGGAGGGCAGGGTGGAGTGCTCGGTGCCGGTAGTAGTAGCAGGCCCTGTCGTGCTAGGACCTTGCATGACGTCAGAATGACATTGGCGTTCAGCGCTGTGATTGGCCCGCTCACGAATATGACATGACCGCGAGCGGGCCAATCACAGTGCCGAAAGCTGATGTCATTCTGACATCATGCAAGGTCCTAGCAGGACAGGGCCTGCTACTACTCCCGGTTACCGATCACTCAGCGGAGAGGTAAGTATAAGAATCTTTATTATTTTTAATACATTTGCTTTTATTTTATATTTGATTTTGCAGAGTATAGTGCACTGCGAAATCAAATCACTAAGGAGCAGGGGGGCCGCGGGGAGCGGGAGTGCGGGCAGGACAGGAGGAGCGGGGGGGGAGCGCGGGCAGGGCAGAGGAGCGGGGTATGGAGCGCGGGCAGGGCAGAGGAGCGGGGTATGGAGGTATGGAGCGTGGGCAGGGCAGAGGAGCAGGGTATGGAGGTATGGAGCGCGGTCAGGACAGGAGGAGCGGGGGTGGAGGAAGCGCGTGCAGGGCAGAGGAGCAGGGTATGGAGCACGGGCAGGGCAGAGGAGCGGGGTATGGAGGTATGGAGCGTGGGCAGGGCAGAGGAGCAGGGTATGGAGGTATGGAGCACGGGCAGGGCACAGGAGCGGGGTATGGAGGTATGGAGCGCGAGCAGGCAGAGGAGCGGGGTATGGAGGTATGGAGCACGGGCAGGGCAGAGGAGCGGGGTATGGAGGTATGGAGCGCGGGCAGGACAGGAGGAGCGGGGGTGGAGGAAGCATGTGCAGGGCAGATGAGCGGGGTATGGAGCGCGGGCAGGCCACCGTCGGCCGGGCTGCAAATTGGCGCGAGAATCGAAATTTGAATTCTTGCACCTATTTGCATAGTCCGAGCTCATTGGTGCCCGCCGTAGGCGGGCGCCAATGAGCGGCCTGTGTCTGGCGCGTGATTTCGGTGACAGACACACTCAAAAAAACCATTAGACAATTATATAGTAGATGTAATGACAGCCATTTCCCCAGTGCCTTTACCTGACATGCAGCCCCATATCATCAATGACTGGAAATTTGCATGTTCTCTTCATGCAGTCATCTTTATAAATCTCATTGGAACGGCACCAAACAAAAGTTCCAGCATCATCACCTTGCTCAATGCAATTTGCGATTCATCACTGAATATGACTTTCATCCAGTCATCCACAGTCCACGATTGCTTTTCCTTAGCCCATTGTAACCATGTTTTTTTCTGTTTAGGTGTTAATGATGGCTTTTGTTTAGCTTTTCTTTAGGTAATCTCAATAATGTCCTTTAGGCGGTTTCTTACAGTTCGGTCACAGAAATTGACTCCAGTTCCCTCCCATTCTTCCTCATTTGTTTTGTTGTGCATTTCCTGTTTTGGAGACATATTGCTTTAAGTTTCCGGTCTTGACGCTTTTATATCTTCCGTGGTTTACCAGTATGTTTGCCTTTAACAACCTTCCCATGTTGTTTGTATTTGGACCAGATTTTAGACACAGCTGACTGTGAACAACCAACATCTTTTGCAACACTGTGTGATGATTTACCCTCTTTTAAGAGTTTAACAATCCTCTCCTTTGCTTTAATTGACATCTCTCGTGTTAGAGCCATGATTCACGTCAGTCCACTTGGTGCAACAGCTCTCCAAGGTGTGATCACTCCTTTTTAGATGCAGACTAACAAGCAGATCTAATTTGATGCAAGTGTTAGTTTTGGAAATTAAAATTAACAGGGTCATTCCATAATTGTTTCCTCATAATTGAGTGATTCCATATTTTTTTCCTCTGCTTGGTCTGAAAAAATTACATTTACTGACTACCACATTTGTTATCTTGATTTCTTTTAGTGTTTCTTAAAGCCATGAACTTGCCATTTGAAATGACTTTAGTTTAGTGCCATGTCTGTGATCTGCTTTTTTTTCTACAATATTAAACAAGTGAATGAACATCCTCTTAGCCCCGTGATTCCATAATTTTTGCCAGGGGTTGTAGGATATTTAACAATCAGTTTTAATTTTAATGATATAAAGAAATACAATAAGCAAGTATAATATTTGGACCTGGGATATTAAAAGAAAACGTAACTGTGACGTAAGTGTGCAAGAAAAGATAAGCTGCCTTCTCGGACTAGTGAAAGTGAGCTGCATGTGTGTGTCTTAGAGATAAGCCTGCATGTCTGGGCATCATTCCAAGAAGCAAGCTTCTGCCTGAATAGAAGAAATTAATGTATGGATCAGATTATATCAGTGATAGCTGGTTAATTGTGGCAGTAACAGTCTGTGTAGTGGTCTTTGCATGTTTTCTATGCCATAGGGAAAACATTGAACATTTCAAAGGATTTCCTTCACTTGAAGAGGAATCCCCAGTATAGACATTGAGTCCAAGTCCTCTCTGCAGTACCCCACTGGAAGGGCTATTGAATCCATTCATTCCTGTAAACGGGATCCCAATTGTTGATAGACTAAGGTGCTTCACACGCTGGGTGTTTGCTGCATATTTTTACACGAGCGCTCTTGCAGTTTTTGTAGCCAAAACCAGGAGTGGCTGACTAAAACCAGGAGTGGGTGATTAAATACAGAAGTGGTGACTTGTTTCTTTTGGACTTTTCCTCTGATTGTTTCACTCCTGGTTTTCGCTACAAAAACTGACAAAGCACTTGTGTAATACGCAGCAAATACGCTGCGTGTGAATGCACCCTAAGATTGTTTTGACTGGAGATGCGAGTCTCTACAGGTGTTTTTGTCTGTTAACAGATTGAAATTATTTCCATCACGGAAATATTACTGTAGTACAAACAGCTCGGTTGCGACCTATGCCAGCTGGTCCCGGCCGGGTTTTAATAGGTGTTCTTGCATAGTGGGACCTTGTGCATTGTGGTGCGTGTTAACAAAAGGTTAGCTTATAAATCTGGGAAACTAGACCCCTGGCCCAGTTTTATGAATAACACTGTCAATTGTTGAATAGTTTTTTTAAGTGGGTAAGATCCCACACTTGATTGCCTATTTTGGTAGGACATTAACTACCTTGGTAGGGTGTCCAACTACCTTAGTAGGATGTTAAACTACCTGATTGCGTACCTTGGCAGGGTGTTAAACTATCTAGTGAGTGGGACTGTTCTGAAAAATGGGGAATGTGCAGTGTTGAGACGCTTCCAATAAGGATGCAGAGATATGGACCTCTGCAAAAGAAATTTTTCAAACTTAAAAGGCACAGATGCATTCAAAAATTGCAAACCCATGTTGAGAAAGATGAATGCAGGCATGAATGGGACCCTGGTTGAACAAACATGGCAGAAGTTTATCACCAACTATAAGGGATGGTTGGAAGACCATGACCAGTATAACCAGGCACTAACATAGTATGAGGTAGGTCAGGGAATGACTCTGCCTGAGCATAGGTCATGGGAGACAGAGAAGGGAACAGAATATTACATAAGGGACATGATAAAATCACCAGAAAAATTGCTCATTACTCTTGGTAGTACAAAACCTAAATCCCCGGCAGCTCCACTTCTGGATTATAATCCAGAGGGTTGGACTTGCCTGAACTGTGGACAACAAAACCCAGATTGAAGGGATTTCTGTTCGGTCTGTGGATGGCCAAGGCCTAAACTGTGGTCAAACCTATATCTATCAATAAAGTACATGTCCACTCTGGTCGTGGAGACATAGAGCACCATGAGTATGAGCAATACCAACCTTGGACCCCTAGCAAACCATTGGCCATGTGTAGTACCTTACCAGACCCCGCACAATCCCCAGTACATGTATTCGCAAATTGGGGGTTATACAGACTGCATGTAAGCCAAATGGACAACATTGCCATAGAGGCACCAGACCAAGAGTAGAAGGCAGGAAGCTGAGAGTGGCTCTCCAGTAATCAATCATGCAGTGAAGCAGTCTGGGTCCAGTTTTTCTTTTTCTGTGCCTGAGGAGATCTTTTGTCATTCAGATATATAGCCTGAATCTTCCATTTTAGCAATAAATCTCTCAACTTTTCCGGGGAAGTGCAGACAAATATGGAATTGTCCCTCAAGACTTTCAGTTTCATGGGGAACCTCTAGTGGTACTTTATTCCTTGTTCCCTGAGGGCTATAGTGTACGGCATGTACTCCCTTCTCTAAGCTAAAGTACCTGCTGACAAGTCAGGGAATACTTTCAGGTGGACCAAGTTATCTGGACGTTTCGGCCTTTTCCGGAGGCCAGCTATAAAAGTCTCTTTTACTGTATAGAAATGAATGCAAACAATAATATCTCGTGGTAAATCTGGGTTGAGACCCTTTGGTTTTGGAATCCTGTGTATTCTATCAACAATTAAGTCCTTGCTGTTGGCAGAAGGAATCACTGTGTGTATGAAGCTTTGCAGGAGACTTGGAAAATCTTTGTCAGGAGTAGATTCATCGATCCCTCTAATGCGAATATTATTCCTTCTGGATCTGTCCTCAAAATCCAGAGTTTTGTTGTGGATTTGAGAAACCTACTTTTCTAAAGCCTCATTAGCATCTACTAGTTCATTATGAGATTTAGTAAGTTCTGCCAGCTTCTGCTTCAGGTGGTCTATTCTAGCTCCCAGGTCCTTTAGTTCTCCCCTGAACTCTGCCTTAAATTCAGCTATCATTTTTTTAAGATCAGCTTGGAGTTCTTGCCTCAGGGTCTTTAGCAAAGCCTCCAATATTTTCTGTGTAAGGGGAATATCTGTATGTGCTTCTCCTCCCCCTTCTGAGGCTGCTGTGTGTGAGCCACATTGTGAAAAGCAGGAAGAGGGGGCTAGGGAATAAGAAGCTGTAGCCACGTTGGAGGATGCATTCAGTACCTGGTCTCTGGAGAAATATGCAGTCACCTTCTTTGGAGATCTCCTTCTTGCTGACTTGCCATGCACCATTGGAACCACTGT
Organism: Allobates femoralis; assembly: GCA_033576535.1. Lineage (NCBI taxonomy): Eukaryota > Metazoa > Chordata > Amphibia > Anura > Aromobatidae > Allobates > Allobates femoralis. The sequence continues at coordinate 124,412,768 of JARQOC010000001.1, read as the reverse complement.
GTCCTCAGGTCACCAGATAACTTATTCAGGGCTTCCCAGAATGGTTTTTCACCTTGTTGTGCTGAATTGAAGCCGATCTCTGCTGGAGCTCCTGCACTAAGCAGCCTGTGCCATTCAAAGTCGGCCACGCCCCCGGGTATGTGAACTTTTGATCAGGGTCATTTGGATGTTTTTTGGTTGTCATTATAATTTATAAAGAGAAAACACAGTAGTTTGACAATACATGGCTTCACCCAACCACTAACCATGAATGAAAAAAATAGTTTTTGTGTTATCATTCATATTCTCTAAAAATAGTCCAAGAAAGCAAAAAATCTGCTGGGGGTATGTAAACTTTTTTTTAGAACAACTGTATGTGCAATATGGTTGTCTAAAGGCCCAGTTACACACACAGATAATTATGCAGAGATTGTTCGCAGATCTCTGGTTGCAGTGAAATCATGAACACATTGTTCCATTTTGTGGTCATGTACAAATGGAATAATGTGTCCATGATTTCACTGCAACCAGAGATCTGTGAACAATATCTGAACAGATATCTGTGTGTGGAACTGGGCCTTAACTTTGATCAAATAAAGAATGTGATGGAGTGTGGCTTTTTCATGTACTGGAAATAAGCGCATTTATACCAGATGATGCATGACGTTAAATGTCTGCTTATCATCAACAAGTTTGGCAAAGTGAAAAAAGGTCTGTAACCACACATGATCCCAACTCTCTCCAGGTACCGCTCACTGCAGCCCTGATGCTTAGTAAAAGACAATTATTTTAAACCAAATCCAAGTACTGTTAAGTTGTTTAATAATTAACACTATTACCATCTCTATAGTATCCAAAACCCCTCAGCACCACCATAACAGTTATATCCATGTGACTTCAGCACCATAAATGCCTCTGTAACATTCAAGAACTTTCAGCACCACCCAGACCCCTATGTTTGGTATCAGGTATAGCAGGGAGGTTATGGATTGCTCCGCCTAAATGGTGTATTTATATGGTGCTGATTGAATAAAAACCTGTAGCAGAGCAGGAAGCCCTTGGATCCAGGTATTCAGGGTTAGGCGAGTATGCATTTTTGTGTGGTGACTCAGGGAGCAATATTACTTTTGCTAGGGCACTAAGTCATTATTAACTGTAAATGAACAGCTAAGGGGGCATTATTACTTCTGTAGTGCTCTGAATTAAAACTTTATGGAGGCACTTGGGGCATTATTGTTACCATCACAATAAGAGACATTACAGGGGACACCTATGGGTCATTTTTACTTTGCAGATGCATTCATGTTGTATAGCCTTCAAATGAGGAAAAATGGGGCATTATTATTTCTTTAGGCAGCAATTAGATGGCATATTACTTTCAAGGTTACAAAGCTGTACAATTACTGTATTTTTCGCTTTATAAGACGCACGAATTATAAGACGCACCCCCAAATTTGTGAAGGAAATGAGAAAAAAAATAGTTTTTAATGTTAAATGGGGTCCGTCTTATAATGCCAGTGTCCGTCTTACAATCAGTATATATGTCCCAATCCTGGTACATAAACCCCCCAATTCTGGTATATATTCCCTCATCCTGGCATATATGTCTCTCATCCTCGTATACATGTCCCCATCCTGGTATGTTTATTGCTCATCCTGGTATATATACCCCCATTCTGTATATATGCCCCCCATTCTGTTATATGGCCCCCATTCTGTACATATGGCCCCCATCCTGTATATATGCCCCCCATTCTGTATATATGCCCCCACCTGTATATATGTCCCCATCCTGTGTATATGCCCCCATCCTGTATATATGCCCCTCATCCTGTGTATATGCCCCCCATCCTGTGTATATGCCCCTCATCCTGTGTATATGCCCCTCATCCTGTGTATATGCCCCTCATCCTGTGTATATGCCCCTCATCCTGTGTATATGCCCCCATCCTGTATATATGCCCCTCATCCTGTGTATATGCCTCCCATCCTGTGTATATGCCCCCCATCCTGTATATATGCCCCTCATCCTGTGTATATGCCCCTCATCCTGTGTATATGCCCCTCATCCTGTGTATATGCCCCTCATCCTGTGTATATGCCCCCCATCTCCAACCCTTTGATTATGCTATATGGCCCCCATCTTGCCCCCCAGGCCCCCATGGCTCACCGAGGAGGGGTACAGCTGCTCAGCGGGGGTGCTGGAGGGAGGTTCTCGTGGGTGGGGGACACAGCTACAGGACCAGAGCAGCAGAGATGTACCGGCGGCAGTAAGCGGTGGGCGCCGCCATGTTTTTGTGGCTGGCTGCATTCATTAACACTGCAGCCAGCGGTAGAGGCTTCAACAAAATGGCCGCGGCCATAATGGAGACCCGCGGCCATTTTGTAGCCTCTAACTCTACCGGCCGGCTACCACAAGAAACCTGGCGGCACCCACCGCTTTCTGCCGCAGGTACATCTCCGCTGCTCCGGTCCTGCAGCGATGCCCCCACCCACCGGAACCTGCCTCCGACACCCCCACTGGGCAGCTGCACCCCACACACACACCCTTATCTGGTAATATTTAATTTTTAATATTTTTTTTTTTACACGCGCTTTTTAAGACGCACCCCTGTTCCCCCCCAAAGTTTGGGGGCAACAAAAGTGCGTCTTAAAAAGCGAAAAATACGGTACATTCTAGGGCACAAGCAATGACATAGTGAAAATTGTCACCACCTAGGGAAAATAAAATCTTGCAACTGCCTAAACAATAGAAGGGATTGATGCAAAGTTAAGTCTATCCAGTTTTGAGCCCTTTGTCTCCAGGTAAATGTATTGCATTTATGTATTGCAATGTATTGCATGTTTAGGATCAGTGATTATATCGCTTGTGCTGTTCAAAGCAGTGGATCAGCAGTGATCTGTACAGTCAGAAATTGATGACTTCTTATAAACGTTGAATCACAGTCAAGAGAGACACAGTGGTCATCAGCTGACAACTGTCATGACAACCCATTGGCGCCATTTGATCAACTCCTGGTTCTGGTGATGAGAGTGGGTAATGACACATTAAAGTGTCAATGTGTTTTAAATCCTGCTGTCAGAGATTGACAGCAGGAGTTAATTGGTTAACAGCCACAGGCAGATGTCCAATTACCCTAGAAGGTTAGGATACCTTTATGGTGGGTTTACACACACCAATTTATCTGTTCAATCTGAACAATCTCTGGTTCAGTGAAATCATGGATACATTGCTCCATGTGTTGTACAACGCTCAAAATGGAAGCAATGTATCATGATTTCACTGCACAGAGATTGGTTCAGAGATTGAACATAAATGGTGTGTGTAAACCCACCATTACACATCGCAACATTGCATGCAATTTCACTTGCAACTTACTGGTTGCAGTGAAATCATGGACACATTGTTCCATGTGTACACGGCCACAAAATAGAACAATGTGTATTAAGTTGCAAGTGAAATTGCATGCAATGTTGCGACGTGTAAAGGTACCCTTAAGGTAACATCACACGCGGCAATTTTGCTAGCAATTTAACTTGCAATTTGCTGGTTGTAGTGAAATCATGGACACATTGGTAGATTTGTACACGGCCACAAAATGGAACAATGTGTCCATGATTTCACTGCAACCAGCAAATTGTCAGTGAAATTGCTAGGAAAATTGCCACGTGTGACGGTACCTTTAGAGGCACACGTTTGCTGAACAGATGAGAGGGCATGCAATCCCGCTTCAAAGAAAGGGATGCAACATAAGACGTAGGATGTACCAGTATACCCTAGGTCATAAATAAGTGATAAAAAGATCTAAAACAAGTACAAGTTTTAGAACATAATAATTTTAGAAGATCTAAAGCATAAAAATGGAACTAAAACATTAAGTTACTGTAATTATTATATAATTATCATTAAAAATAAAATAAAACAGCACTGTAAGAAATACAACATAAAATTATAATAATTTACCGTACCTTAGTAAATCCCATGTCTCTTCACCATATTTCTCAATCACCAGTGACTTCAAGCAGGTATTAATGAATCCATACTGGAAGGATAACAATTTCGCAAAAAATCAGTTAAATGCATAGCTAAATTACAGTAATAGCATCTAAAAATGCAGGGGATTAACATAAAGAGTGTTCCCAGGAACAAGTTAATTTTAATCAATAGATCTTGAATAATAATAATTTCCACAATTAGATTTGGTTAAAAAAAATGTTCCTGGGCTGAGATAACCTTATATATGTGTCCCTGCTATGTCCTGTGTAATGGCTGTGTCTGATCGTACAGGGACATGGTCTGATCATACCACATCTCCTGTGATCAGATAATCTTATATATGTGTCCCTGCTATGTACTGTGTAATGGCTGTGTCTGACCATACAGGGACATGATCTGATCATACCACATCTCCTGTGCTGAGATAATCTTATATATGTGTCCCTGCTATGTACTGTGTAATGAATGTGTCTGACTGTACAGGGA
>JARQOC010000001.1:124392335-124408206 GCA_033576535.1 Allobates femoralis | reverse complement strand
AGAAGCATTTTCTTACAAAGAAAAACATCCGAGCCCAACTTTTTTTTGCCAAAATCTACATCATGTCTGTCAAAAAACATGTAGGAAAATATGTTATGGCCTGATGAGACCAAGGCATAAAGCAGCAAAATGAGAAAAATTGATAAAAAAAATTGGGAAATAATTCAGCTCACAATATCTTTGCCTAAAAATGCAGAATTGTGAGAAGTAATAATTAAAACATAACCTTTAGTCACATATGAATATAAAAATATAAAAGTCGCAATCAATTCTAAAAGAGGCTGGTGATCAAATAACAAATATCAAGATGTGGCCTAAATAATCGATGTAAACTGATTATGTGTTAAGGTCAGTGGAAACACCAAATGATGCCCGTTAGTTTCAAACCATCCCATAGCACTAGAACAGATCTCTATTTACAGTGTAATATTGCACAGCATCGTCGATCATGCACACCAATGCAGTGATGTGAACAAGAAATTAATGAATTATTTTTGGAAGTAACCCTGACAATGGTCAGATCTCATCAAATCACAAGATAGTATGGGAATACAGTGTATCAATAAATGTTCCCCAAAATAATCCAGTGTATTAAAAAAAAGAGAATGTTCTCACTAAAGATGAGCAGATCAATTCATAGAAGATAGAGTTTGAGTCAAATTGTCTGAAATTCATTTTAAGATTCTATTCGTGGTTTACAAAAAAAACACCACATTTTTAGCCACTATTTTTCACACTGCTGAAGAATCAGAGAGCAGGTTAACGTCATTTTGCGTTGCCATGCAGGTCAATCCGTAATGCACTGCAGCTATGACATATAGCAGATTTTCACACTTTGTACAGTGTGGTCAGTACCTGGGCCATCAAACATCAGTGGAGCGCAGTTTGCAAGTCAGAGTCGTTTTCCATCACCATAGTCACTGGATAAGTCTCTTATATAGAGTGTAAGCTCTTATGGTCAGTGGAGGTCTATTTCTCTGCTCTCCCCACCTATATTTTTCAAGCAATTACAAGAGTTAGAATTTCAAAAGATCCACTAGTCTCTAGTTCCTACCCACTTAATAGGTTTTGGAACCTCAGGGTCAACATTAGCATTCCATAGTTTTTGTTCATGATGGGCAGCATGTGCAGAAAATGACCTATTCTGCACTGAAGGAGCTATATCGGCCCTGCCCTAACAAAGGCAGTCCACAGCAATCTATATAAGTAAACTGCCCTAACATGGCCCTACATGCCTCCAGTGCATTAGTTCTCCCAGTATTTATAGGGGAAATCTATTGCCTGTTTTAATCTATACAATTGGCCACAAAACCAGAGGACGGCTCAAGTGCATGGACGAGTCAACAAATAGCTTTAAGCAGGTCACTTCAAGTCAGAATAGCTATTAATTAAAATACCCACCAATTAAAAAGGTCTAGAGATGATTAAGAAAGTAGGAAGGGTCAAGACTTACCAATTAATTCAGTCCACCCCAAGACATCAGCATCAGTCTCACAGCAGGATGATAGTGCATCACTTCCGGTTGACTGAACCACAAGTGTCAGTCAGACAGTGAAAAGCAAGCCATCCCATTACTCAAGATACCTCTATAAATTTCAGGATACCGCAGCTCATTTGTATAACTCCAGCCCTTCAAATTGAAAGTTCATGATGAAGCCAATGAAAGGTATAAGGCGCGAGAAATATAAGTGTCTGTGTTGTGCTTAATATCATCCACATGATAACCTATTCTTTGTCTAAACTCACTTCATTTTTCTGACATACTGTATTTCAGTCCACAAGAAATTAGCACTTTACAAATTTACACTACTTGTGTGTGGCGATTTATGAAGATATTTATCTTATACACCATTTGTGTTATATTACCATTAAAAGTTACACAATTTGATACATAGAGGTGAGCCACACAGTTTCCATATCTATAGTGCCTTTTAGTGTTTAGGACAGCTAAGTAATTGATTAGGGTATACTGAAATGACTATGCTCTAGTCTGTCCTTTAGGGATTTGTCTCTCCTGAATATAAGTTGGGGATATAGATCTATCATTTGATTAATGTTAATATCTTGATCCATCTCTAGGATGGGCCAATACCCTTTTAAAATTGCTTGTGCTTCAGGATCGCCATTATCATAGGAAGGAATAATTTGGTGATATATTTATATAGTTTCCAACTAGGATAAGGAATTTTGTCCCAGTCATCTCTTGGCTTTATTGTATGCCTTTCTTTGGGGTACCCCCTTTGTTTAAACCTGTCGCTCAGCTCGCTCACTTGTCTCTTGAATATGTTTTTTGGGAGACCCCTTTTCAGGAGTTTGGTGTGACTGCTCTCACATCTCAGCTGAGAATTGGTATTTAATGGATTTTTATAGGTAAAAGTTTCAAGTTCACCAATTTTCTTTTTTCTTAATTAGCACATCTAAAAATTGTAAATAAGATTATCCATAGTCACTGGATTTCTTAGAAGACCTACTCCTTATGACAAAAATGTTGTCTAGTTACAATACCCACATTTCAATCCTTTTTATGTCAGGGCTGGTGTCATGACTAAAAACCATTGTCTCCTCTCACCAGTCCGAAATTAATCTAGCATATGTGAAGGCACAATGTCTCCCCATTGCTGTGCCTCTGAGCTGGACAAATATCAAAGCTTTCCCCGTGAGACAAAAACACAATTTCAAGATGAAAATATTTGGGGTGTGGCCCCTCATACATAGGAAATATTCTACAGCCTCAATACCCTTATCAGTGCGAATAGAGGAGTTTCAGTGCCTCAACAACAATACTAGCCAAGAGTGTTCCAGAGTCTAGAGTAAGACCTTCAAGCTTTAATAAGAGGTCTGTTGGGCCATGTCTGTATGATAGTACAAATGGTGTTAAGACTTGAGCAAAGTACTGTATTTTGCAGACTATAAGACGCACCCCAAGCAGAGGAGGAGGAACATAGGGAAAAAAATAATTTTTAATTTAATGTGAAACTGGGGATCCATCTAAAAGTACACATTGCAGTGGAAGTGGAGCAAGTTCACAGGAGCCAGGAGTGGGGTGATGCTGTGGGCACTGAGCTGAAAAGAGAGGGTGTTCTGGCGGTGCCATTGATCTCCCGATAGTAGGCTTCAGGGAAATGTCGGCGGTGCAAGGCAGGAGCCATTGATTTTACCAGCGGTGGGCTTCACGAAAATGTTGGCATTATGAGGCAGAAGCCATTGATCTCCCAGCAGGGGGTTTTCGGAAAATGTTGGCATTGTCAGGCAAGAGCCATGGATCTCATGGTGGTGGGCTTCAAGGAGATTGTGATGGAGGTGGCGCATGTACTGAAACTGAGATCTTGGCTAGTGGTCTCTAAATCTGGGCATGTTCTGACTCCGGTACCATTTCCCTGAAGCCCACCGGTTAGGAGATCAATGGCTCTTGCCTCGCACTACTGCTATTTTACTGAAGCCCTCTGACAAGAGCTCCTGTTGGCTCCTGCTTTGCATATTGGAGGCAAAATTATACTTAGCAGCATTTTTTCAGCAACTTCTTCTGTGGCTTTTAACAAGCTTGGAAGAAATATCAGTCAATTTAGCAGCAAAACCTTCAGGCCTTTGATAAAAAGCTGAAAAGAAAGTTTGCCTTTCAGTATGACAACGACCTTAGCATACCTCCAAATCTAAAAAAAGAATGGCTTTACAATAAGAAGATCAAAGTTTTGAAATGGCCCAGTCAGAGGCCACACCTGAATCAAATTAAAAATCTGTCGGTTGACCTGAAAAGGGCACTGTTCACAGGAGATGTCCTTGCCATTTGACCGATTTGGAGTGCTAATACATAGGAAGAGTGGGCAAAGATTGCCAATTCCAAATGGGCCATGCTCATAGACTACAACCCAAAAAGACTGAATGCTACCATAAATTCAAAGGATACTTCAAAAGTATTAGTTTAAGGGTGTCCATACATACGCAACCACATTATTTTAGTTCTTTATTGTTCTTTCTCCATTTATTTTGCATTTGGATAGTACAGGTTATGGGTGACTTTAAAAAGGGGAAAAAGTTCTGAAATTATGCTTCTTTTTATGATTTTTCTAAGTGACAGAAACTTGGAATTGTAACATGTGCGTGCATTTTTTACATCAACTGTAGATGTCTGACTTTTAGCATTATTTGGACTATGCCATTAAAACCTATATTCTGGACTATTTCTAAAAACCTAGATATGCCTTTATTGTAGACTACAGTTTGTGATTGATTGTGGTTCAGCAGAGAAACATTGTAGTCATTGAAGGTGTACTGTGATGTAAAGCAGCTGGAAGCTTGCAGTTGACCTCTATTTGCTAGAGCTAAACATGAAGTCAAGTATTGCTATCTCTTGAAATCAATAAATGGTCACTGGTTGTAAGAGACTTTATATAATTCCTCACTATGAATGTACACAGGCGCTCCCCTGATAATAGTCGCTGTCATGGTTCAAGATATCAGGGCCTTCTATAATAAGCTTGTCACTAGAGAACTTGCAATCTGATAAGTATCTGATAAACATAGAAACTACAAGTGAATCTACAAAATATATTTTTCTAGAAAATTCTAAATGGCAGGAGCAAAAATCACATGTCAGTATAACAAAAGTAAGATTGTATGAACTCCCTGATAGAATAAGACTAAAAGGGAATTTATCAGGATATGTTTGAATAAGCAATTCCAATCGTGCAAATGTATTTTACTCACTATAAACAAATGCCAAACAGTGCAAATCATCAAATCACCATTGCAGATGCAATTGAATAAATTGTCAGTAGTGGTGGTCAGGCCCAGCGTAGTGTGTATATATATATATATATATATATATACACACTGGCGATCAAACTTAGAGAACACGACACTATTTCCTTAATGTCAATGTCACTGTGTTGTCCCATGTGAAATATCCTTCCATGAGTAAAATAGCAGTACTTTAAGCTTATTTCATAAATTCAATGTATTCTACAGCACAGAATTAAAATGTAAATGAGATAAATGAAAAAGAACACTGATCAGAATTAGAGAACACTTTCAGATACCTACAAATTATTGGTGCTAATCTGGCACCTGGTGCCAATTTCCTTAATTTTCTAACTAAACCCTATTTAATTGGCAGCCTAACTTTCCAGTTTGCACTCCCTTTGCAAAAACAGTGTTTTGTTCCGAAGTGACTGAAACCCTCCGGCAGTTGGTTGTCCAGATGAAGGGATCACCCTATCAGCCATAGCAACAGAAGTTGGTCAGTCCAAGTCTGCAATTTATAGAATATTGCATCTTTACAACATCACAAACTCTTTCAAGTCCCCCAAGAAGGCTGGTCACCCTTATAAGACAAATGTAAGAGAGGACAGGAAAATGTGGAGAATCTCCATGGTAATTGTTTCAACACTGCTGCTGGAATAGCTCACCAGTTCAGCAGTGAACAGGGTAAGCATCTGTCTCATCAACGAGTGTCACAACATTTAAGAGCATTTGGACTGAAAGCCCAATCTGCAGTGAACAAACCTCATTAGCAGAAAGAATCAAAAGGCTAGACTCACCTTTCGTGAAAAGCATGTTGGGTGGACAGAGAAGTGGTCCACAGTTAATTTTAGTAATGAAAGCAAGTTTAATTTATTTGGGTCTGATGGGAAACATTATGTTCGTCCACTAACTGGGGAAAGACTGAACCCAAAGTGTGTAAAGAAGTCAGAGAAAGGTGGTGAAGGAAGTGTCTTGGTTTGGGGAATGTTTTCTGCTGCAGGGGTTGGACCTCTCATACAGCCACATGGCAGAGTGAATGCATGTGTTTATCAGAACCTTCTTCAACAACATGTAGTTCCTTACTTGCATTCAGCACTCAATCAGTGAGCAATTTTCATACAGGAGAAAGTCCCCTGTCACACAGCAAAACGGATAAAGCAGTTCCTTGAAACAGAAAACATATTAAGCAATGAAATGGCTGACCAGAGTCCTGATCTAAACCCAATAGAAAACCTCTAGAAAATCTTTGGTGACAAAGTTATGGTCAAGAAGCCCACAACAGTCACAGAACTGTGGAAGAGACTGGAAGAAGTGTGGACCAAAATCACACCAGAGTATTGTGATAGACTAGTGATGTCCTGTGGCCGCAGATGTAACGAAGTAGTTCAAATCAAAGGCCTGTACAAAGCAAAGGCCTGCACACTTCCTACTGAATGTTGACTGCTGTAACCTTCACAAACTTTACTTTTAATCTTTCTCTGTGCTACTGTCATTGCTGTTCTCTAATTATAATCATCACGTTTTTTGTAAAATAAAGGTTTATCTACATATACATGCACTAACTCTTGCAGGCACAGACAGCAAAGGGCTCCTGTGATAGAAGAAGACATGGTCCCTCTGCAGTACAAGAGTTCACCTACTTTGGAGGAAGAAATGGGCCCCCTTACCTCTTTGGTCCATGTGTGGCCGCACAGGTTGCACCAATAATATGTCCACCTATGCACTGTATATATATCTACATATACATAAATATATACTGTGAGAGTCATGTGGGATTAGTGGATGAGGGCAGATATATCTCTCCCAGGTATCTGTCCTATGCAACCTAACCTGGTCAGTATCACCTGGCTGCTAATGAATTAGTGGGAGGCGGTTGGGGTAGGTAAAAGGAGTCTGGGAGGTCGGGCGGGGCCCTCTCTCAGTCTGTGAACACAGGAGGCCTGACTGTGCATGGAGACACATGTGAGTGAAAGCAGTGAGCTTTGGTTCGATGGTTTGGCTGAAGGGAGAAGCCCTTCAGTCTATAGTGAGATTGTATTATGTTTAGTTAGTGCCGGACAGGCAAGGATTTTTGTTTGCTGTTTTGTTTTATTTCTGTTTGCTTTCACTGCAATAAACTCTGGCCCAGGGCCAGTGGCCTCTAAGCCTCTGCTGGTGGACTGAGTGACACACGACACATACGTGCCCTTTGACCTGGCAAAGGCGAACCCCGAGTGTGTTCTTACATATTGGTGGAGAATGCGGGCAGCACGTTAAAGTGTCAACATGGAAGACGTGGTGAAAGCGCTGGTACAATCCACAGCTGTGCAGCAAGAAGCTAACCGCTTAATGACAGCCCAGCTGAGGGAACTGGTAGAAATGACCACGAGAGACCGCCAACTGCTGCAGGAGGTGGCGCAGCGCCTTGCGAGCGCACCAGAGGTGAATCCGGAAGCTGCCCAGAGGGAGATTCATGTGAGTCGGTACTGGCAGAAACTGACTACAGAAGATGATGTCGAAGCTTACCTGACCACGTTTGAACGGACAGCGGAACGGGAAAAATGGCCGAAAGCACGTTGGGCCGGCTTGCTGGCTCCGTTTCTGGCCGGTGAGGCCCAAAAGGCGTACTACGATCTGGAGCCTGAAGCAGCGCAGGATTTCGATAAACTAAAAGCTGAGATCCTGGCCCGGCTGGGAGTGACGATGGCGGTACGAGCTCAGAGAGTGCACCAATGGACTTATCAGCCCGATAAACCACCCCGATCCCAGATGTTCGACCTCATTCACCTGACGAAGAAGTGGCTACAACCGAGGTGTTGACAGCGCCGGAGATGATCCAAAGAGTTGTCTTGGACAAATACCTGAGAGCCTTACCGGCCGCCTTGAGAAAATGGGTGAGTCATGGAAACCCCACGACCGCAGACCAGCTCGTGGATCTAGTGGAACGTTATTCCGTGGCGGAAGGACTCATGGACGACGCCACACGTCCTCCCTCCTCCCCCTCCTCACGGGGATCTGGTAAGACTGTATCGGGGTCTAGGGGAGGGGGAAAATATTCGAAGACAGGGGGGGAGGAAAACGGGACTGCCGGACCTATGAGGCCTAAGGGACCGAACTATGGACTAAGCAAGGGGTCTGTGAGGTGTTTTCGCTGCCAAGAGGTGGGCCACATTGCTGCGAACTGTCCAGTAACTATCGAACCGATGCAGTGTGATGTCACGACCTGTGAAAAACGTGTGGCTATGGTGGCACGGGTGGTGTGTGTTGCGGCCGGTCAAGGCGATATGGAGAAACACCTGTGTGACCTGTCTGTTAATGGCACGAATGTGGTGGCGCTGTTAGACTCTGGGAGTGTGGTAACGCTGGTCAAGGCCAGTCTGGTGTCAGTCCCGACTGGTCCGTCAGATAAGTTTTCTGTGACGTGTGTGCATGGGGACACCTGCTCGTACCCCACCACTGTCTCCTGCATTACTACTCCCTATGGGTCTGTGTATCATAAAGTGGGACTAGTCCCAGCCCTATTGCATGATGTCATTCTGGGTAGGGATTTTCCCCACTTCTGGCAGTTGTGGGAGAACCAGTTGGTACTCCGGGGGAGCGGCACAGGGGACCCTACTCCAAGGGGCCCTGAGCCACTGGAGGATGGGCCCTCAGGGGCTCCCGGGAAGCAATCCCCTGAGGACAACCTTCAGTTCCCGTTTTCAGTCATGGCTGGTGATTTCGAGGAACCCACGACAGGGGCGGAGGTGGACAGCCATCCACCTTCCGGTTTGCTGGACTTGGAAGTTCAGAAAGACGACTTCCAAAGCGAGCAAATAAGGGATCCTACCCTGTCTCAGGCTAGAAAAAATGTCAAGGTGGTGAACGGAGTACAGGTGGATGCCGATGCTCGGCTGGCATATCCTCACATGGCCATAGAGAATGACTTTCTCTATCAGATAGAGAAAAAGGGGGAAGACACGGTGCAACGGTTGGTAGTGCCAAAACCCTACCGGCAGAGAGTGCTGGCCCTGGCACACACACACGTTATGGGAGGCCACTTGGGGGTCCAAAAAACTACCGAAAGGATATTACACTGTTTTGTATGGCCGGGCATGCACCATGATATTCGCACGTATTGCGAGTCGTGTCCGGAATGCCAAATCACTGCACCCAGGCCCCATCTGTGTAGCCCCTTGGTACCCCTGCCTATCATCGAAATCCCGTTCGAGAGGATTGGGATGGATTTGGTTGGGCCCCTCCCCAGGTCTGCACGGGGACACCAGCACATCCTTGTCATCTTGGATTATGCCACTCGCTACCCCGAGGCCATTCCTTTGCGTAACACGGCCACCAAGACCATTGCCAAGGAGCTGGTCCATGTGTTTAGTCGGGTCGGTGTCCCGAAACAGATACTCACCGACCAGGGGACCCCCTTTATGTCGAGGGTAATGAAAGAGCTTTGCAGGCTCTTACAGATATCACAGCTACGCACCTCTGTCTATCATCCTCAAACAGACGGACTGGTAGAGCGGTTCAACAAAACCCTGAAACAGATGCTCCGAAAGGCGATAGACAAAGATGGGAAGAACTGGGACTACTTGCTCCCATATTTGCTGTTTGCCATCCGGGAGGTACCCCAGTCTTCCACCGGATTCTCGCCTTTCGAACTTCTGTATGCCAGACGTCCCCGGGGTCTCTTGGACGTCGCGAAAGAAACCTGGGAGGGACAGGTTACCCCATTCAAAAGTGTGATAGACCATGTAACCCAAATGCAGGATCGTATTGCGGCGGTTATGCCCATTGTGAAAGAGCATATGATGCAGGCTCAAGGGGCGCAGAAGAGGGCTTATGACAGGGGGGCCAGGGTCCGCTCTTTTGCACCCGGAGATAGGGTGTTGATCCTGGTACCCACGGTGGAAAGTAAGTTCCTGGCAAGGTGGCAAGGCCCCTTTGAAATTCGGGAACGGGTAGGTGAGGTAAACTACAAAGTGTACCAGCCTGGGAAAAGAAAACCCGAACAGATTTATCACGTGAATCTGATAAAACCTTGGAAGGACCGTCCGGCTCTGTCAGCGGGACTGGCCCTTCCGATCCGCACACGGACCCTGCCCGAAGTCCAGATTGCGGAGACTCTTTCGGAGCGGCAAAAGACAGACGTCAAGCAGTTTCTCTTAAACAACCAACAGTTCTTTTCTGAGAAACCGGGACAGACTACGCTCCTTAAGCATGATATTATAACAGAGCCAGGCGTAACCGTACATGTAAAGCCTTACCGTATCCCGGAAGCTCGGCGGGAAGCCGTCTCCCGAGAAGTGAAGTCGATGTTAGAGCTAGGAGTGATTGAGGAATCGCATAGTGCCTGGTCGAGCCCAATTGTATTACTCCCTAAACCAGACGGCACCATTCGGTTCTGCAATGACTTCCGGAAACTGAATGCAGTTTCCAAATTTGATGCGTACCCTATGCCACGGGTCGACGAATTGATAGATTGGCTTGGAAAAGCTCGGTATATCACGACCTTAGATTTAACGAAGGGGTACTGGCAGATTCCCCTGACGGAGGCAGCCAAAGAGAAGACTGCGTTTTCTACACCGGACGGGTTATATCAGTATGTGCATATGCCGTTTGGACTACATGGGGCACCAGCGACATTCCAAAGGTTGATGGACCGGGTCCTGAGGTCACATCAGCAGTACGCTGCAGCCTATTTGGATGATATCGTCATCTACAGCCTCGAGTGGGAAACCCACCTCCAGAAAGTGCAAGCTGTGATAGAGGACCTGCGGAAGGCAGGTCTCACGGCCAACCCCAAGAAATGTCATATCGGGCTGGAAGAAGCCCGGTATTTGGGTTACGTTATCGGGAGGGGAATCATTAAGCCCCAGTTGGACAAGATACATGCCATTCAGAACTGGCCACAACCAATAAACAAGAAGCAAGTGAGGGCTTTCTTGGGGATTGCAGGCTATTATCGCCGGTTTATTCCCAATTTTGCAGCCATTGCGGTCCCCCTGACGGATCTTACCAAAGGGAAGGATTCTGTCATGATCAAATGGACCACGGCAGCGGAAGAAGCCTTCCATGCCCTAAAGCTGGCTCTTTGCTCTCAACCTGTGTTGGTGGCTCCTGATTTTCTTAGTGAGTTTGTAGTCCAAACGGATGCTTCCGACACTGGTATCGGGGCGGTGTTGTCACAACTGAGGGACGGAGAGGAACATCCGGTCCTTTATCTGAGTCGGAAGCTAAATAAACACGAACGGAGGTATGCCATTGTGGAAAAAGAATGCCTGGCCATTAAGTGGGCTCTCGAGTCCCTCAAATATTACTTGGGGGGCAGGAAGTTCCGGCTGATCACCGACCATGCCCCTCTCAAGTGGATGCACTTGAATAGGGAACGGAATAGCCGGGTGACTAGGTGGTTCCTTGCCTTGCAGGCCTACAATTTTACAGTGGAGCATCGCCCAGGGGTGCAGATGGGGAATGCTGATGCCCTGTCACGGGTGCACTGTTTTGTGGGCGCCATTGCTCAGCCGGAGTGGTCTGAGCAGAGGGGGGGATATGTGAGAGTCATGTGGGATTAGTGGATGAGGGCAGATATATCTCTCCCAGGTATCTGTCCTATGCAACCTAACCTGGTCAGTATCACCTGGCTGCTAATGAATTAGTGGGAGGCGGTTGGGGTAGGTAAAAGGAGTCTGGGAGGTCGGGCGGGGCCCTCTCTCAGTCTGTGAACACAGGAGGCCTGACTGTGCATGGAGACACATGTGAGTGAAAGCAGAGAGCTTTGGTTCGATGGTTTGGCTGAAGGGAGAAGCCCTTCAGTCTATAGTGAGGTTGTATTATGTTTAGTTAGTGCCGGACAGGCAAGGATTTTTGTTTGCTGTTTTGTTTTATTTCTGTTTGCTTTCACTGCAATAAACTCTGGCCCAGGGCCAGTGGCCTCTAAGCCTCTGCTGGTGGACTGAGTGACACACGACACATACGTGCCCTTTGACCTGGCAAAGGCGAACCCCGAGTGTGTTCTTACAATACCGTATATACTCGTGTATAAGCCGACCCGTGTATAAGCCGACCCCCCTACTTTTGCCCCCAAAAGCTGGGAAAAGTTATTGACTCGCGTATAAGCCTAGGGTATGAAATGCAGAAGACCCCCATCCTATTATATAGCCCCCCGTCACTGGTATATAGCGCCCCTCAGCAATGGTATACAGGCCCCCTGTGCAGCGGTATACAGGCCCCCTGTGCAGTGGTATACAGACCCCCTGTGCAGCAGTATACAGGCCCCCTGTGTAGCGGTATACAGGCCCCCTGTGCAGTGGTATACAGGCCCCCTGTGCAGCGGTATACGGGCCCCCTGTGCAGCGGTATACACAGCCCCCCTCCTTATTCTGTGTCCCACAGGCTGCGGCCCCCAGCAGTAATACACAGCTTCCCCCTCATTATGTGTCCCCCAGGCTGCGGGGCCCAGCAGTAATACACAGCCCCCCCTCCTTATTATGTGTCCCCCAGGCTGCGGCACCTGTCAAAATAACAAACATTTTATACATCACCTTTCCGGCGCAGCTCCTCCGGTCCCGGCTTCTTCTTCCTGCTTGTGCCGGCTTCTAGTGCTGTGACCGGGCGCAGGAGATGACGTCATCTCCTGCGCCCGGTCACATGACACCGGCACAAGCAGGAAGAAGACTGGACCGGAGGAGCTGCGCCGGAAAGGTGATGTATGAAACGTTTGTTATTTTGACAGGTGCCACAGCCCGGGGTACACATAATAAGGAGGGGGGGATCTGTGTATTACTGCTGGGGGCCGCAGCCTGGGGGACACATAATAAGGAGGGGGGGGCTGTGTATTACTGCTGGGGGCCAGTGTAGTGCAATATGCACAGCATCCCCCTGCCGCTGATGGACGGGGGGATGCCGTGCATATTCATTGCACTAATGAAGCGGCCCCACGTGACCGCCCGCGGTCACCGCGGCCCCCTCCTGCCTCCTCCAGCACCCGGTCACAACCCCCCATAAATATACACACATATATATATATATGTATACACACACATAAATATATACACACATACATATACACACACATATATATACATATATGCATATATACACATATACATATACACAAATATACACACATATGTATACACATATATAAATCAAGAAAAATAGGCAGCACTCCAAATTAATTGTGAAAAAAGTGGATTCTTTACTGCTCCTCAGGTGGCAACGTTTCGACGGTGACTTCTTCCTGTACCATTGCTTGAAGAAGTTGTCTTCCAGAAACTGGCAGTAGGTCCCAGAGTAGGTCCATCCTCAACCCACAAGTTCATCATTGATGATACCAGCCCATACCAGTACCCCACCTCCACCTTGCTGGCGTCTGAGTCGAAGTGGAGCTCTCTCTGCCCTTTACTGATCCAGCCTCTGGCCCATCCATATGCCCATCAAGAGTCACTCTCATTTCATCAGTCCATAAAACCTTTGAAAAATCAGTCTTAAGATATTTCTTGGCCCAGTCTTGACTTTTTATCTTATGTTTCTTGTTCAAAGGTGGTTGTTATTCAGCCTTCCTTACCTTGGCCATGTCCCTGAGTATAGCACACCTTGTGCTTTTTGATACTTCAGTAACGTTGCAGCTCTAAAATATGGCAAAACTGGTGGCAAATGGCATCTTGGCAGCTTCAGGCTTGATTTTCCTCAATTCATGGGCAGTTATTTTATGCCTTTTTTGCCCAACACGCTTCTTGCCACCCTGTTGACCCCTATTTGCCATGAAACGCTTGATTGTTTGGTGATCACGTTTCAAAAGCTTGGCAATTTCAAGACTGTTGCATCCCTCTGCAAGACATCTCACAATTTTGAACTGTTCAGAGCCTGTCAAATCTCTCTTCTGACCCATTTTGCCTAATAATTAAGCACACCTTATATAGGGTGTTGATGTCATTAGACTATACAGCTTGGAGTAGGACAACATGTATAAAAAGTATCATGTGATCAAAATACTTATTTGCCTAATAATTCTGCACATAGTGTACACACTCACACATATATATATATATTGTGAGGTAGCGCCCCAGGGGAACCCGCTTGGCACAGGGAAAATGACAGCAGCGACTACATTTTTTAACGGATAACATAACACACAGTAGTTTATTTAATGCCACAAACCACTGGTAACACACAACACCCTTTATATTTTCACATATAATATGCACATTAGTACATCACATGACATTATAATACAGCACATTAGACTTACGTTTTCCCCAGAACTTCAAGGCGTCACCCACCGACCCTTGCAGACCTCAGTCTGGTTCTAAAGATGGCTATCACCGTCTATCACCCTGACAGGGATCTTTCCCCATCCTGCTGTAGGGATCCTTAACCTACTCCTAGGGAGTCTCAACCCACACTGCATCATACATCACACATGGCACTTTTCCATAAGCCATCACATCCATCACACATGGCATTTTTACATAAGCCATCACATCCATCACACATAGCATTTTTACATAAGCCATCACATAGTCAACGGGACCATATCACGACTAGCACAGTCAGTCCCAAAGTCGGCTACACTTATGACTGCCTGGCCCTTGAGCCGTCCTCGGTCTCTCTCGCCGTCCATATGACCGCCTGGCCCTTGAGCCGTCTCCGGTCCTTAAATCACACATATGACCGCCTGGCCCTTGAGCCGTCTGTGGTCCTCATCACTGGCTGGCATGCACACATCAGGTGCACCGGCATGGAGCTGGCAGGCTCCCTTCACTTCCCCCACCGGGACGGATCACTTCCAGCACGTCCTCACATGGCAGTGGTCTGGACTTCTGACTCCCATCGTCTTCTCTTCACTCAGACACATGGCAGGTTCTTATCCAGGCTGCCTCACCCACAGCGGCAACACAGTGAGTCAATCAGCACATCTCACACACAGACCTGAGATGTGATTAACCCCCTGTGCACCATTCAGGTTTAGCCCAGCAAAGCACTCATACACAGGTTCAGAAACAGCCGCTCATTAGGCTCATGAAATAACCCAGATCTTCAGCACTCACACTCAGCGCATGAAAACCCTTCAGCTGTTAACCCCCTGTACACCGGACAGGTTTCACACAGCACACACAATCAGGAAAGCCGGCCCATGTGAACAGAGACCTGCACTGATAACCCGCGTGATGCACCCGGCCAGGGGCCACATCACCACAATATATATATATACAGTTAGGGCCAGAAATATTTGGACAGTGACACAAGTTTTGTTATTTTAGCTGTTTACAAAAACATGTTCAGAAATACAATTATATATATAATATGGGCTGAAAGTGCACACTCCCAGCTGCAATATGAGAGTTTCCACATCCAAATCGGAGAAAGGGTTTAGGAATCATAGCTCTGTAATGCATAGCCTCCTCTTTTTCAAGGGACCAAAAGTAATTGGACAATGGACTCTAAGGGCTGCAATTAACTCTGAAGGCGTCTCCCTCGTTAACCTGTAATCAATGAAGTAGTTAAAAGGTCAGGGGTGGATTCCAGGTGTGTGGTTTTGCATTTGGAAGCTGTTGCTGTGACCAGACAACATGCGGTCAAAGGAACTCTCAATTGAGGTGAAGCAGAACATCCTGAGGCTGAAAAAAAAAGAAAAAATCCATCAGAGAGATAGCAGACATGCTTGGAGTAGCAAAATCAACAGTTGGGTACATTCTGAGAAAAAAGGAATTGACTGGTGAGCTTGGGAACTCTAAAAGGCCTGGGCGTCCACGAATGACAATAGTGGTGGATGATCACCGCATACTTTATTTGGTGAAGAAGAACCCGTTCACAACATCAACTGAAGTCCAGAACACTCTCAGTGAAGTAGGTGTATCTGTCTCTAAGTCAACAGTAAAGAGAAGACTCCATGACAGTAAATACAAAGGGTTCACATCTAGATGCAAACCATTCATCAATTCCAAAAATAGACAGGCCAGAGTTAAATTTGCTGAAAAACACCTCAAGAAGCCAGCTCAGTTCTGGAAAAGTATTCTATGGACAGATGAGACAAAGATCAACCTGTACCAGAATGATGGGAAGAAAAAAGTTTGGAGAAGAAAGGGAATGGCACATGATCCAAGGCACACCACATCCTCTGTAAAACGTGGTGGAGGCAACGTGATGGCATGGGCATGCA
>JARQOC010000001.1:124371836-124392235 GCA_033576535.1 Allobates femoralis | reverse complement strand
TAAGGATATAAATGCTAATTTTTTTGTGGTGAATCAACAAGTGGGACAAAATCGTGAAGTTTATTTTAAACTTTTTTAACAACTAACAAACTGAAAAGTAGGGTGTGCAATATTATTCGGCCCCTTTACTTTCAGTGCAGCAAACGCACTCCAGAAGTTCAGTGAGGATCTCTGAATGATCCAATGTTGTCCTAAATGACTGGTAATGATAAATAGAATCCACCTGTGTGTAATCAAGTGTCCGTATAAATGAACCTGCTCTGTGATAGTCTCAGGGTCCTGTTTCAAGTGCAGAGAGCATCATGAAGACCAAGGAACACACCAGACAGGTCCGAGATATTGTTGTGGCGAAGTTTAAAACTGGATCTGGATACAAAAAGATTTCCCAAGTTTTAAACATCTCAAGGAGAAATGCAAGCGATCTTATTGAAATGGCAGGAGTAGCAGACCACTGCAAATCTACCAAGACCTAGCCGTCCCTCTAAACTGTCATCTCAAACAAGGAGAAGACTCATCAAAGATGCAGCCAAAAGGCCCATGATCACTCTGAATGAACTGCAGAGATCTACAGCTGAGGTGGGAGAGTCTGTCCATAGGGCAACAATCAGTCGTACACTGAAATCTGGCCTGTATGGAAAAGTGGCAAGAAGAAAGCCATTTCTCAAAGATATCCATAAAACGTTTTGTTTGAAATTTGCCAAAAGCCACCAGGGAGACACCAAACATGTGGAATAAGGTGCTCTGGTCAGAGGAAACCAAAATCGAACTTTTTGGCCACAATGTAAAACGATATGTTTGGGGTAAAAGCAACACAGCTCATCACCCTCAAAACATCATCCCCACTGTCAAACATGGTGGTGGCAGCATCATGGTTTGGGCCTGCTTTTCTTCAGCAGGGGGAAGATGAATAAAAACTTGATGGGAAGATGGACGGAGCCAAATACAGGACCCTTCTGGAAGAAAACCTGTTGGAGTCTGCAAAAGACCTGAGACTGGGACGGAAATGTATCTTCCAACAAGACAATGATCCCAAACATAAAGCAAAATCTACAATGGAAAGGTTAAAAAATAAACGTATCCAGGTGTTAGAATGGCCAAGTCAAAGTCCAGACCTGAATCCAATCGAAAATCTGTGGAAAGAGCTGACAACTGCTGTTCACAAACACTCTCCATCCAACTTCACTGAGGTCGAGTTGCTTTGCAAGGAAGAATGGGCAATAATTTCAGTCTGTCAATGTGCATAACTGATAGAGACATACCCCAAGTGACTTGCAGCTGTAATCACAGCAAAAGGTGGTGCTACAAAGTATTAACTCAAGGGGGCCGAAGAATAATGCACGCCCCAGTTTTCAGTTTTTTATTTGTTAAAAAAGTTTAAAATATGCAATAAATTTTGTTCCACTTCACAATTGTGTCCCACTTGTTGATTCTTCACAAAAAAAAATTAAATTTATATCTTTATGTTTGAAGCCTGAAATGTGGCAAAAGGTTTAAAAGTTCAAGGGGCCAAATACTTTCACAAGGCACTGTATGTAGAGTTTCCGACTGAGAACTTTCTTATATGGTACAAAAAGCAAACACGTGCCTTCAGGAGCAAAATCATCTTCATGCATGACAATCTCATGCTGCAAAGAATACCTATGTGTCATTGGCTGCTATGGGCATAAAAGGAGATAAACTTATGGTGTGGCCACCATCTACCCCTGACCTCAATCCTATAGAGAACCTTTGGAGTATAGTCAAGAAAAAGATCTATGAGGGTGGGAGTTCACATCAAAACAGCAGCTCTGGGAGGCTATTCTGACATCATGCAAAGAAATACAAGCAGAAACTCTACAGAAATTCACAAGTTCAATGGATGCAAGGATTGTGAAGGTGATATCAAAGAAGGGTTTCCTTTGTTAACATGTAACTTGGCCTGTTAGGATGTTTTGGAGTTAAATAGCTTTTTATTTCAGTGAATGTGACCTCCTAATGCTGCAAATTCAACAAATGAGCATTTTCAGTTCTTTCAAACATATAAAATGTTTATAAACTCTAATGTGCCTAATAACACCATCTCGATCCTAGACCACCTGTAGGTGATGAGGGTGCAAATTGCAGACATGGAGCCAGTAATCTATTATATAATCACGAATGGGATTTTTGCCCCTTTTGAGACCGCTCACGCTGCGAGTCAATGTCGTCATGTGGATACGAACGAAGCATTGGCCGCGCAGCGGCCATTGCGAGCAGCTCTAAGGCGACTCGCTATGCCCGCGCAGCGGGCATGGCGAGTCGCCTTAGCAGCGCGAAGCATTGGCCGCGAAGCGGCCATTGCGAGTCAGAGACTCGCTCTGCTAGAATCCCGATGCATTGTGCATCGGGCACCCATCTAGTTCCATATAATACAAAACAGAAAAAACTGCACAGCACTCACAGACACAACACTCACAGACACAGTCGAGATGGTGTCTGCCCACTGAGAAGTGGTATAGGGAGGAAAAGGAGGGCAGGGATTTCAGCGTTAGGACTCATCAGACCTGAAGTCACTTTGTCGCAGTTGATGAGCAAACAGACATTGGCCATTGTATGTACTAAGGACTTCAGAGATAAAAAAAATAAGAATTTTTGAGTTTTTTTAAAAAAACGTAAGTTTTTAAACTTTTTCTCAAATATATATAGCTTGTTAGCATGTGCACATCACTCGTAGTAGCTGAGTGCTGCAGAGAATTTATTTCTATTTATATATATATATATATATATATATATATATATATATATATATATATAAATCTATTTAGATATATACAGGGTGGACAATTTATATCGATGCACCTAAATATAATTTGAATGGTTGGTGATATCAACTTCCTGTTTGTGGCACATTAATATATGGGAGGGGGAAATCTTTTCCAGCCGGGTGGTGACCATGATGGCCATTTTGAAGTTGGACATTTTGGATCCATTTTTTTTTTTCAATGGGCAGAGAGTCATATGACACATCAAACGTATTGAGAATTTAATAAGAAAAACAATGGTGTGCTTGGTTTTAATGTAACTTTATTCTTTCATGAGTTATTCACAAGTTATGACCACTAATAAAATGTGTTTGACAGGCTGCCCATTGTGTTGGATTGTCAATGCAACCCTCTTCTCCCACTCTTGACACACTGATAGCAACACCACAGAAGAAATGCTAGCACAGGCTTCCAGTATCTGTTGCTTCAGATGCGACACATCTCGTATGTTCCCAGCATAGACAATTACCTTCAGATAAGTGATAAGGCAAACTTTTTTGTGAGTGGTGAAGTTAAGAGGGATGCATTGACAATCCAACACAATGGGCAGCACTTTGAACACATTTTATAAGAGGTCATAAACTTGTAAATAACTCATGAAAGAATAAAGTTACGTTAAAACCAAGCACACCATTGTTTTTCTTATGAAATTCTCAATACCACTGTCGTCGTTTTTCGACCACTTGTCTTTGTCTACCCCCTAACGTGTACAGCGCTATGTATCCTAATAGCGCTATATAAATACCTAATAATAATAATAATAATAATAATAAAATATGTTTGATGTGTCACATGACCCTCTTCCCATTGAAAAAAATAAAGTTGATCCAAAATTGCTGACTTCAAAATGGCCGCCATGATCACAACCCATCTGGAAAACTTTTTCCCCTCCCATATACTAATGTGACACAAACAAGAATTTGATATCACCAACAATTCCCATTTTATTTAGGTGCATCTATATAAATGGCCCACCCTGTATATAGCCAAAAGTGTGGCACCATTGAACTTTCTGCAGGAAATTAAGTATTTCTCCTAGAAAATTATTATAATTACACGTTTGGTCATACACTTTTAGTCCTTTGTGTGTATTGGAACAACATCAAAGAAAAACTGAAAAAAATGCTATTGGACATACTTTCACACAAAACAGACAAAATTGTTGCTACTCTCAACTTAATATTTGGTTGCACACCTTTTGGAATAAATAACTGCAATCTATCACTTCTTATAGCAATCTACACATTTCTTACACCTCTCAACTGGAATTTTGGACGCTTCTGTTGCAATCTGCTTCAGTCTCTCATATGTGAAGGGTGTCTCCTGCCAACAGCAATTTTAAGATCTCTCAATGGGATTTGGACACAGACTCATTGCTGCCACTTTAGAACTATTCAACACTGTGTTCTCATCTATTTCTGGGTGCTTCTTGAAGTATGTTTTGGGGTAATTGTCATACTAGAAGACCCATGACCTAGGATGCAAACCCAGCTCTCTGACACTGGGCAGTACATTGCCACCCAAAATCCTTTGGTAATCTTCAGATTTCATGAGCCTTGCACACAGTCAATGCACCCAGTGCTAGAGGCAGTAAAGAAACCCCAAAACATCTTTTAACCTCCAGCATATCCGACTGTAGGTATTGTGTTCTTTACTTTTCATGCCTCATCTCATTTTTGGTATACAGTAGAATGATATGCTTTACCAGAAAGCTCTATATTGGTCTCATCTGTCCACAAGATGCTTTTCTAGAAGTATTTTGGCTTACCCATGTACATTTTGGCAAACTACATTCTAGTTTTTTTATATCTATGTGTCAGCAGTGGGGTCCTCTTGGGTCTCCTGTCATAGCATTTAAAGGGGTTTTCCTACAAACAAGGATAATTTTAAAGTTAATTTTAATCAATATATCTTGGAACAATAATAAGTTACACAACTGGATATGCTTAAAAAATATTCCTGTGCTGAGATAATGTTACAAATGTGTTCCTGCTATGTACTGTAAAATGGTCGTGTCTGACCATGCACAGAGCATGGTTTGATCCTGGGCACGTGAGGATGCAAAATACTATACAGACAAGACTGAATAGACAGGCAGAGAATAGGCAGAGAAATGATGTACCTCAAAAAAAGAATGAGCTATATTCCCGTACTACAATGTCTGTATACTCTTTTGCATCCTCCTAGGCCCAGAATCATACCATGCTCCATGCACGTTCAGACACGGCCATTAGCAGTGCATAGTAGGGGCACGTATATAAGATTACACAACGACAGGGACATTTTTTTAAACACATCCAATTGTGGAAATTATTATTTCAAGATCTATTGAATAAAATAAACTTTAAAATTGACTTTGTTCATTCAAATGTCGACGGATAGTTCTCGCTGACACCGATGCACCCTGAACCTTCAGGACACCTTGAATTTCTTTCAAACTCAATTGAGGCTGCTCATCAACTATCCTGTCTATCCTGTATTGCAACCATTTATCAATTTTTCTCTGCTATCCACATCCAGGGAGATTAACTACAGTGCCATGGGTTGTAAACCTCTAGAGTATATTGCATGCAATGGACAAAGGAACATTAAGTTTTCTGGAGAAGGACTTGTAACCTTAAAATTGTTTATATTTTTCAACAATTTTGTTTCTCAAGTCCTCAGACAGTTCTCTTCCTCTCTTTTTGTTCTCCATGCTTAGTGTGGCACACATAGACACAGAATACAGAGAATGAGTCCACTTCTTCCCTTTTTATCTGGCTTCAGTTGTGATCTTCATATTGCCCAAACCTGTTATTCCCCACAGGCGAGTTTGAACGAACATCACATGCTTGAAACAAAATTGTTTATCCACTGTTTTGAAAAGATGTCAACAATTTTGTCCAGACCAATTTGCCTTTTTTTCCACTGTTTCTCATGTAGTTCCAGTACACACAAAGCAAGTAAACATGTGTATGACAAAGCATGTGTAATTGTAATAACTAGTAACGGGCAGGTAATGTATGTGGATTACAGCCAGGACCTGCCTCTAACAATCACGGGTAGAGTGATGCTCCACCCGCGACTGTTAACATATGTGTCTCTTTACATATGTGCTCTTTGTATGCACATGTCTGTATGAATGAACTCTGTGTATGTGGTTGCGTGCTATGTGTGTGCGACCTACAAGGTTTGTGTCACATATTGAGTTTATGAAGAATCCATTTAAAAATCCTGAATGCACAGATTTGAGTTTATAGTTGTAAACATGTTGGCAATTGGCCAATGAACGAAGAAAATGCTGCTTAGTGATCGGTAATTGGATTTTTGATGGCGGAACAAAAATCGTTGCTCTCCGCAGCACCTCACCCGGTACAAACTACAGATGTGCTGCTGATAACATAATACTGTAGGGGACAGACTGATCTACTAGTGATTGTTCCATGCCCACCATTGTTCGTCAACCTTTTTAAAGAGATTGGAAACAAGCGCAAAACTTCAATGTTGCAAATCGTGCTTGTTTAACTGTCTGATCTCAACACATGTAAATGGAACCTTATTGTTTAAAGTGTGCTGGTGCAATGTGTCAGAATTTAGGGACCCACTTTAATCTTTTGCCCAGGTTTGTCTAAAATCTGCCCTGGTGATGATCCAATATGGAATCCAACTGCACATGATTACACCCATAGGGCTTCACCAATGCATATAGGTAATATTTAGTGGAAAAATGGACCCTAGACCTTATAATATGTAATGATTTATTATGTTGATGTTGTCAGCTATAAAATATATCCAAGTATGTAATATAAGAAATATTTAAGGATCAAATTATAAGACTAGTAACACACAAACTGACGTGAATACTGTGACCGTTACGTTTTAGACATCTATTGCGCCATTTTTCAAAAGTAAGTGGTTTCCAAAAATATTCTTGATTTTTAACGGTATATTCCACAATTTTAGTGCAAAATATATTGTCTAAAGTGAGCCATGAAAGAGGTGGTGTACTGTAACGTGTCCAATATATCTATCAAGTTGTGCCTAATCTCTGTCACAGACTGTGCCACTAGGATGAAATTGCCGCATCCTTTGCATGTTACCTGCAGGATTGTATTTTAGACATTGTAATAAATGTGTGTATCTAGTATATGTACAGGTGTAGCAGAGTTAAGCTCAACATGTGGCACAGTGATTTCAAGGAGGCTGCATTATTAATGAGGTTTCCTACAGGAGAGACCTACTACACGTAGTGCAAAGAATACAATGAAAATTGGTCATTTCAACATGAACAGTATTCCTAATCCAAGGTAGAAATCACACAATATACATATATACATACATGTATAAATTACTCACCATTTTCTGATCTGGTTTGACATCCACTTTATAAGGCAAACTTGCAAACAGGGGATTATTGCTGATATGGAAGCATTAGCTTTATTCTTGCCATGAAGTTGCAGCTATTCCTTGGTCACCCCACAGTATCAAGCCCCCATAGGACACAGAGACCATCTCTCTCCATATATATAGAATGCAGGTGTTGTAAGACTATAGGAATAGGACAAGCAGTATAGAACAGTGGAAATGCCCTTTAATGTCCCCTTGTAAGAAGCAAGATGGGCATCTTATGTGCTGCTGAAGGCATTGCTTTGTCTTCCAGACTGAACTTCCACAGTCTTGTAAGCTCCCTCACCCTTGGTAAGGATTCTGGGGCTGATCTGACCCCCCTGGTCTGAGGTATTTAGTGGATCCTGGAGAGCCTTGATGTGGTTGTCTAGCTGTCTCTGCCTCCAGTCAGGGCTGCTGTTGTTGCTGTCCACAGCTCCTGGTGCTGATATCCTCCAGTCTTGAGGAATGTGCACGTTTCTCCAGTCTGCACAGGCTCATCCAGAGCAGTGTCTGAGGATGAAATATCCCCTTCACGGTTACAGGCTTGATTCACATCCAAGCCATTTATGCAAGTCACAGTCTGCTGGAGCTTCTGACAAATGGATAATGTATTCCACTCCTGAGTCTCCTTTCTCTGGCAATTGTAATCACTGACACTAATAATCATTTATTTCTATCAGCTGTGGCAGTCAGGGGGCTAGAATGATAATAATTACAGAGCCTTTTGCTATATATAGGAGACATTCTTCATTTATAATCAAAGTGCCCCAAAAATGTTTCCTGGGGTTGTTTTCTTCTATTGTAGAACTGAAAGTCCCAGCATGCTTTATTCATCTTTAAGACAAGTGCTGGTAATCATCACTTTACTGAGCCAAACTGGATCATAAGATAGTTTTCTACCAGTTGATATTTGGGTATGGTTCCATTATGGGTGTAAATACTAATAATGCCTGTAAGGATGAGGTGAGCAGCTTCGCTTGTAGAGCAATCCATGGAGCTCAGTAATTTGTTGTTCTATCAGGGGACGGTGGCTGCTGATGAGGTCACCTTGGTGCAGAAGATAAACAATCATGGCTTGTGAATTGTGAATGTCAATGGTAAATTCCTGGATACACACTCAAGGTTATTCAGTAATAGGTTATATTACATAGAATGCTAGCTGAGGAGCCCTGGTTTTTATCGTTTTTGCCTTCGTATATCATGCTCAGGTTATAGGATGACATCTGCAGATCACGAAACTCACAGACAGATACCTAAATTCAATCATGAGAAGTACTGAAAAAAAAATGACGCCAATAATAAAAGGGATGGGTACACTGTGTCTTCAATAACTGGGTAAGGTGCAGGCATAGTAGCGGGATATACCTAAGGTGCCATTAAGGACTAGAACTTGATGCTTCCTGGAACCATTTAGATGTTTGGCCTATGAAGCTAATAATGCTATATGACAACCAAAGTATCTAATATTAAATAGTTCTCACACAAGACCTTCGTGGGTGTTCCTGTATTTTTCCAGCAAATTCCTTTTCTGGAAGATCTGGAGAATCTGAAGGACAAGTCCCTACTTTGAATTCCGTGTAACGCTCCTTAAACTATTCCTGGACTATGTTTGTAGCCTGGCATGGTGCATTTTCCTGCTAAGAGAGACCTTTGTCTCTAGATCGTCATTGTCATAAAGTGGTGTACGTGGTCCACAACATTTAAATAAGTGGTAATTATGTACTTGGATAAGACCATCATAATCTAGAACCTGCAATGAGCCTCAGTCCACCAAACTGACGCACGACCAGCTATGTCCTTTCCAACTGTATCCTCACCCATCCCTTTTAGACTGTGAGCCCTCATGGACAGGGTCCTCTCTCCTCTCCTAGTGTATCCTCACCCATCCCTTGTAGACTGTGAGCCCTCGTAGGCAGGGTCCTCTCTCCTCACCTAGTGTATTCTTACCCATCCCTTGTAGACTGTGTGCCCTTGTGGTCAAGGTCCTCTCTCCTCACCTAGTGTATTCTTACCCATCCCTTGTAGACTGTGAGCCCTCATAGGCAGGGTCCTCTCTCCTCACCTAGTGTATCTTCACCCATCCCTAGTAGACTGTGAGCCATCGTGGGCAGGGTCCTCTCTCCTCTCCTACTGTATCGTCACTCATCCCTTGCAGACTGTGAGCCATCATGGGCAGGGTCCTCTCTCCTCACCTAGTGTATTCTTACCCATCATCCCTTGTAGACTGTGAGCCCTCGTGGACAGGGTCCTCTCTCTCCTCCTGTACCAGTCTGTGCCTTGTATTGCTCATAAAAATACCGTACTTGTCTGTGTTTGACCCTTTTCACATGGAATAAATGGCGCTATAATATTAAATAATAATAATATCACTTCACTTCACCTCCTTTTGTCACTTTATCACTTCAATATCACTTCACTTCACATCACTTCATAAACATTATCATCACTTATATGTGTCTAATTAGCATCCATACCCAAGGAAAACAATATCCAGACCAGAAAATTGCCTGTGGCGAATTGCCTTCTTCCCTTAGCAAGATGCATTGCTCTGTGTCTTGACGCCTGTCTATAATAGGCAGCATTAATATTTTCAACAGATTATAATACAACATTTATTTATGGTATTCTGCCAGATGAGTTTGCATTTTCTCAAGAAGTGCTAGCGCATCAATGAGCATTGGGATCCAATGACCCTGTTTCTGGTTGTTCTTTTTTCGAGCATTTTTAGAAGGTTTTAATCACTGAATATAAGTTAATACAAATCTGGAACACCCTATTAAACCTGACATTTTGGAGATGCTTTGTTGCAGTTATCTGTCCATCACAATCTGGCCATAAACTAGGTCACTCAGAACCTTTACGTGCCACTTTTTCCTGCTGTCGACACATCAACTTTAAGAGCAGAGAATTGTCTTGCTGCATAGCACTTTCCACCCCTTGTCAGGTGCCATTGTATTGAGATAGGATCAAGCTGGATAAAACATGCTAGATGGGCTGCGCTGCTGAAATACAGCGGTACACACTAGTGATAATAACAAGGGTTTTTTTTTCACCATGAGTTTCAATGACATGTCAGCATCTTTCTTAAGTGAAAATAAACCAATGATGCATAGTAAATTCTATCCATTGTCAGGGGTCATTGTTTTGGGGTAATCAACGCTAGTCACCTTGCAGTAGTTTAATTTTATATCTAAATAGTATACAGTATACAACAGTAATTAAAATTATTCAATCTCCATTGAAAATGAGGTTTCTCAGCAAAATTCACAATACTTTTGCAGTTTTTAATAAAACAATCAAATAAGAACAATTTTGTAAAGCCGAATACAATTAATAAAACAAGCGGCTTCTCCAAATTCATCACAAAATTCTACTTTTATTGACTACAGCAGTCTTAAAATGATTAATCTCCTTCAGGACAAGTACCTCTAGTATATCTAAACTGTATAAACTGTGGTAATCATGATGTATAGTAATACACCAGCTTCTGGCAGTGTTCCTGAGAAATCTTAGCTCATTCCGCATATCATGGGTGTCCAATTCACTAATATTCTTGGATTGTAAAAAAAAAATGGTGCAAATAGTTTAGACAGAAAATAATGCTGTGCCCAAAAATGGAAAAGAAAATACAAAAAGGTAAAGACAATGAATTTTCCTAGAGATGTAACTAGAGTCCAGTGTGCCTGGTTGCAAAATCTATTCCTGGCCCCACCGGCATGTTGGTCAGATGTATGGGCCCTTGTAGGATTCTAAATCATATAAAGACATAAGTGTTGCCACCTCCACCCCCACCCCCACCACCACCATAATGTCTCCCATCTACCCATCCTGGGCTCTTTCCAATAATAATGTCCCCCATCCTGTGCCCCTTCTAGTACAAATGTCTTCCATCCTGGGCTATTCTAGTAATAATGTCCAACATACCAGATCCCTTCCTGCTGTAGTGTAACCCCATTCTGCTGAGCACCTTCCAGTAGTAATTTTAATCATCATTCTTGATATAATTTTCAACATTCTGATATAATCACCATCCTAGGCCCCTTTTCTGGTAAAATGTAGCTCACCCTGGGCCCCTTTTGGTATATGTCCCCTACCTTGATACAATGTTCCCATCACAGTCGCCTTCCAATAATAAAGTCCCTCATGATGGTCCACTTCCTGGTATAATGTCCTCCCTCCTTGGTCCATCCTTTGATAATGTTCCCCATTCTGCTGCTGTTCTAGAACTCATGACGCTGGGAAGGTCGATTCTTGTGACCTAACCACTAACATTTTTCTTACCTCTACGGACGTTCCCCCCCAAACTTCCCCCAAGAATAAAAGGTCAGACAACAATCCAATTTTCTTGGATAAAAATGGCCACAGCAGCCAATTTATTTATAAGAAAAACATATAAATACCACAATTGGTGAGGTCCTCGAAGCTACAAAAATCTGGTGATTTTCCCCATGACATTGCCCCTCCCCTCCCTTACCCCTAGCCGTGTTCACTGGCTCAGGAGCACCATGAAACTGAGGGAAGAGGTTGTCCTCCAATACCGTTATGATGAACCCGACGTTCCATCGCCGGGTATCACCCAAAATTTTCACCAAGATGAACCCGACGTTCCATCGCAGGGTATCACCCAAATCTCACCAGACCATTCTCAAATATCCATCCAATAAGGGGGATCCCCGTATTTAATGAATCCCCAATCCCGACTTTATAACCAACTTCGAGGACTCACCAACGCTTCAAAAGCATTAAGAAAAACTGAATTTAGAAAAGAAACCTTCGACTCACAAAGAGTCATCCTACAGCACTCAGGAGAGGAAAAACCCCCTGTGGAGGAAACCTCTAGGGAACCATGGCTGACGGATTGCCCTTCCCTTGGGCTTAGAAGGTGAATTTCAACATTAAATCTTCATAGCAAAGGTATAAACCAACATGGTAGCGCCGCCGATGATCGCCACTGGCCGCTGTGACCCGGAATTTCTTCTCTTTAGGGGCGGGCGGGTGGGACTTTTCTGTCCATTGATCCGAGGACAAAGAGGACCCTCAAGCTTGGTCATTCCTATTTATGCTTCCCCCCCCACTCCACCCCATGAATCCCACCTATATCTATGTCATTTCCTCCCTACCTTCAGACCACTACCCTTTGGATCACCTTTCATCCCACTCCCTACTGTCCCCTCTATCTTCCCCCCACGGTCACTCCTCCCTCCCATCGTCATGTCAGGCTCCCACCACCACTCTGTGGAGTGTACACCTGAGACTTGACGCTGGGAAGGTCGATTCTTGTGACCTAACCACTAACATTTTTCTTACCTCTACGGACGTCTCCCCCCAAACTTCCCCCAAGAATAAAAGGTCAGACAACAATCCAATTTTCTTGGATAAAAATGGCCACAGCAGCCAATTTATTTATAAGAAAAACATATAAATACCACAATTGGTGAGGTCCTCGAAGCTACAAAAATCTGGTGATTTTCCCCATGACATTGCCCCTCCCCTCCCTTACCCCTAGCCGTGTTCACTGGCTCAGGAGCACCGTGAAACTGAGGGAAGAGGTTGTCCTCCAATACCGTTATGATGAACCCGACGTTCCATCGCCGGGTATCACCCAAAATTTTCACCAAGATGAACCCGACGTTCCATCGCAGGGTATCACCCAAATCTCACCAGACCATTCTCAAATATCCATCCAATAAGGGGGATCCCCGTATTTAATGAATCCCCAATCCCGACTTTATAACCAACTTCGAGGACTCACCAACGCCACACCGAGAGCACCTTGACCACCTCAAGTGCTCGAGACCCCACCATCCAGCCTGCTGTGGCCCTTTCTATCTCCTCTTGTACCTCAGCATCCATAAATCTGTTCCCCCACCTTAAAATGCACTTGGTTTGCTAACCACATTTTTCGTCCGTACCCTGTAGATCTGTGTGTCGTACTGCCACACTCCATTCCCAACTACAAATTTGGATACCACCTTGTTCACCTTAATCCATGCCTTGTTACTTTGTATTTATTATCCCCCAAGTGCAGAACTAAAATATCTGGGGCTCTCTCCAGATTTACAGCCCTGTGAACCTCTTGTAATACTCGACTCCAGGCCATAACCTTAAAACCAGTTATCAGATTAGCGCTGTGTCTCCTGAGAAACCCAGCTGTCTCCCGTCCGTCCGTCCATCTGCAATGCTCCCCAATTAACATAGGAATGGCCTAGAATCCAGACTAAAAGTGGGACCTGTCCTGTAATGAAACAAACAAAAGTTAGTGCATAAAGAATAATCATATTCTCTTAAGTCCTGAGGTTTGATAAAAGACCGTTACCGCCAGGACTCCCACCGGCCAATCCTCTGCACAATGTTTGGACCCCCCACAGCTGCCTCTCTTGCAGCCTCAATATGAATTGAATGCCCCATATAAACTTGTGTGGATCCAAGCCAGCCACTTCTAGGAATTTTTGAAACACTGTGATAACTTGGTACTTTGTCAAAAATGACCCGTCCTTGTGATGTAATAACGGCCCCTCCTGCCAAGGCCTAGGATCCATAACCTCCCAAAAGTCGCAACGGGCACATAACTGAGTCACTCCCAACAGTACTCTTTTTTTTTTTTTTCTTCCCATATGGGTTTGTTTCTGACTCCTGTATTCAAAATTCCCCTCTTTCTGGGTGATCATGATGTATTTTACCAAAAATGCCCCAACTTGAACCTAAACAACCCCGTGTCGAACTGCAACCTGCATACAGCTCCTACTGTAAATCCAGCTGCTCCATCCCCCGAATCACACCGGCCTGTTATCTTCCTTTTTTTTTTTTTTTTTTTTTTTTTTTAATAATAATTACCCCAATACCCCCCTCTTATAATAATGCAACAGGAGTTAGTCACAGTCAGACTCTGTACCTCTGTCCTTGATGCTACAGATGGTGTTGATCACATACCTACCTCTCCTCTCCCGTCTGCCGCTGTGTCCAGCTCTGAGGAGAGAATCTATTGTCTAGGTGAGCCGACCTCTCCACAATGTCACCGCCACTAAGATAGGGAGAAATCTCTGGCAATGCTGAATTCTTGATTCAGTCTTCACGCCACTAGGCTGCCCACCATTGACCTTTTCAGTAAGCCCCAAACTGGAACCACCCACTGCATCAGTGTATAAGTCCATATCCCGCAAAGTACAGCCTCCCTTACCAAAGATCGCCTGTTATACTCTCTAGACTTAGTCCAGGCCTGCTAGATCCACTTTGCTTTTTTTTTTTTTTTTTTTTTTTTTTTTTTTTTTTTGCCGCCAACACGGATGCAATGAGGTAATTTCCCACCGACCGTTCAAATAGATACAGGGGACACAGTACCTGCCATATAGTGCAACTGAAATACCACCTCCTACCGGACACTTAATACCGCCATATAATGTAAATCCAAAACTGCTTCATACATGAAGCCTAATACTGCCATGTAGTGCAAAACCCAGACTGTTTGACAGAACTCTAGTACTATTCAAATACTGCTATGATCAGGACACCACAATACAATCATATAGCACAACACATACTGCTTCATCCGGACATCATACTGCCATGTAGTGCCAATCCCATACTGCTTTATACAAGGCACACAATATAGCCATATAGCACAACACCTACTGCTTCATCCTGGATATCATACTGCCATGTAGTGCCAATCCCATACTGCTTTATACAAGGCACACAATATAGCCATATAGCACAACACCTACTGCTTCATCCTGGACATCATACTGCCATGTAGTGCCAATCCCATACTGCTTTATACAAGGCACACAATATAGCCATATAGCACAACACCTACTGCTTCATCCCGGACATCATAATGCCATGTAGTGCCCATCACATACTGCTTTATACAAGGCACACAATATAGCCATATAGCACAACACCTACTGCTTCATCCTGGACATCATACTGCCATGTAGTGCCAATCCCATACTGCTTTATACAAGGCACACAATATAGCCATATAGCACAACACCTACTGCTTCATCCCGGACATCATAATGCCATGTAGTGCCCATCACATACTGCTTTATACAAGGCACACAATATAGCCATATAGCACAACACCTACTGCTTCATCCCGGACATCATAATGCCATGTAGTGCCCATCACATACTGCTTTATACAAGGCACACAATATAGCCATATAGCACACCACATACTGCTTCATCCCGGACATCATAATGCCATGTATAGCCCTCTAGCATAACAACATCCTACTCCATCAAGGAAACCATAATGCCATATAGTGCCAATGACATACTGCTTATACCGAGCACACGATACAGTGCAACTCAAATACCGCTTCCTCCAGGATATATACTGAGCACTGCTCACATGTCTTATATACTGATATATACCATTCTGTATACACATCACTGCCCGATATCTACTGTATGCTGCTCACACAACCTATATACTGAGATATGCCGTCCTGCATACCTATCACTGCCCAATATACGGTATACCATATACTGCTCACATCTCCTATATACTGATATATATACACATCATTGGCTATGTATACTGAATACTAGTCACATATCCTATATACTGTTATAACCTATCCTCCATTCACATGGCCCATATACCATAACTTGGTCACTTGTCAGATATACCGATATATACCATCCTGTGTACACATCCCTGGCCGACATATACTGTGTCATGGTCTCGTGCCATATATAATGCCATATATACACATCACTCCCCTGTATATACTGTATAATGGGCACATGTCCTCCACATTAACATACAGTCCTGTATACACATCGCTGCCCTATATATATTGTATACTGCCCACATGTCCGCCGCACTGACATATACCTTCCCGCATACAAGTCACTGAACAATATATACCGTATACTGCTCACATGTCCGGCCTACTGATATATACCATCCCACATACAAGTTATTGCCCTATATATGCTGTATCCCAAACACCAGTCCGTGGTAGATATTTCTACCCTCCTGTATACACATCACTGCCCCTTATATCCTGTATCCTGCTCACATGTTCGCTACAGTGATATATACAATCCTGTAAACACATCACTGCCCTATATATACTGTATACCATACTGCTCACATGTCCACTATACTAATATATATCATTCTGCATACAGATCACTGTTCTATATGTACTGTATACTGCTCACATGTTGTATATACTGACATACACCACCTATACACATCACTGCCATGTATCTACTACACATTGCTCCCATATCCTATATACTGATATATACCGTCCTGTCTACACATCACTGCCCCATATACCCTGTAAACTGTTTACATGCTTTATATACCGATATATAACGCCCCGAATACACATTACTGCCCTACATATATTGTATACAGTTCACATGTCCTATATACCGATGTATACAGTCATGAATACACATCTCTGCCCTATATATACTGTATAAAGCTCACCTGCTCTATATTCAGATATATACAGTCCTGAATACCCATCTACATATACTAGCAACAGAATCTAACCCAAGTTGTCTTTTGATTAACCCACACCACCTTTTGGGATACCCCTACCTATGCCAATGTAAAGGGAACAAAATGTCACCCCAGGCATCCCTGTACCACTGCCCCAAGTGAACTAGAGTTAGAAAGGAAGGGGGGGGGTGGAATAACAAAGCATACTCATACTCACTAGGCCGCACATGGGCCATTGTCCCGTCATCCACCGCTGCTCCGGAATCCTGCACATCGGCCTGTCCTTCAGAACTGTGGAGCACTCGCTGATGGAAAGGGGTCCCTTCTCTGTTGGTCCCTGGGCCCCTTGGTGGACGTCCTCCTGAAGATGTCTCCTGTTCTGGGATCTGCGCTGGTCTCCATGAACAGTCTCTCTGGCCGGGTCCTGAGTCATTCTTGAAGACCCATGAAGGCACATGTGCTGTGCAGGGCACTGCTTTCAGTGGGGAAGGGGATTACTGAACTATAGCTTTTGATCTCCCAGCTAAACTTAGAGCCTTTTTGTAGTTGTCCTCATGGTGGATCATGTTACTGGAGGAGACATCCTACTACTAAAAGAGCTCCTGCATGAGACCTTATCTATTGCCTTTTACTGCCAGCCTGAGGGGGACAGCTGGCTGCTGCATTGAAGAATCTCATACCATTAAAAGAAGCTGTAAAGGGGGCTGGGTGGCCAGGCCTCAGGTCACTTGTCCTGTAGCAGGAGATCTTTTCTGTCCATTGATCCGAGGACAAAGAGGACCCTCAAGCTTGGTCATTCCTATTTATGCTTCCCCCCCCACTCCACCCCATGAATCCCCACCTATATCTATGTCATTTCCTCCCTACCTTCAGACCACTACCCTTTGGATCACCTTTCATCCCACTCCCTACTGTCCCCTCTATCTTCCCCCCACGGTCACTCCTCCCTCCCATCGTCATGTCAGGCTCCCACCACCACTCTGTGGAGTGTACACCTGAGACTTTTACAAAAATAAAATGATTCATCTCTCCTTCACGTGCTCTCGCAATGTGTGGTGTACTTTTCTATAGCTGGCGCAGAGGCAGCAGACTTCAGCTTGCTTGCTATGGGTGACTCATGATGTCACTGCTATAGGCTGCCTGTGACAAAGATCCCATCAGCTGCCACCCTTTGACTGGCCGGGGGGTGTTTTTCAGTGCAGAGAAACACCTCTATGCCTCAATACATTTCAACTGAGAGCACGTCCTTGAACACACTTCTAGCTGATATAGGTGCTGACATCAGTGGACCCCACTCCAGCATGGGCCAAGTAGTTGTCCCATCCTCTGCGCCTGCGATCATTACACCCCTGAATGTTCCTAGAAATACAGTTAGATGCAGAGTTCCAAAGTTCAAACTTAAAGGAGCACTAGCTACACTATAAGGACACAGCCAATTGAGAGGGCTATCAATGGTGGACAACAGGTTCCAGGGAAGACAAGTGGTCAAAAACATTTGACCAGCAAAATTTGATAGCAGTACGCACCAAAGTTTCAGTTTGCACAACACTGCAAAGTAAGGCTACGTTCACATGCCGTGTTTTTGCGGTGTCTTATTGCACGGGCGTATTTTCCCGCATTTTGCGTCCGCGCTTTATAGCACCAGTAAAAAACGTGATGCGATCACACACCACTTTTTTTACAACCACATTTTTTTCCCCAAAAGCACAGGAGGAAGTGATGTCACATGGGGGAGGAAGAAACCTGTGTTCTTTTTCCCCGTGTGACATGTTGGGGCTGTAGTTTCACTTTCACAAGGTATCTGCATACACTGCAAAAGCAAAATTAAAGTGAACAAAACTGAACAAAAAATAAAATACCTCTCCGCCACCTGTTCTGGGACCTGAGGAGAAGACATCCAATCGCTGCAAGGACCTGAATCATCTGATTGGCCGGCCGCAATCAGCTGAGAGTTTAAACTCTCAGTTGATGATGTCATGCCACGATCAGCTGATGCTGTCAGGTGACATCAGCTGATCGGTTTAAACTGCCCATCAAAACCGATCGGTTTGGCGGGCAGTTTAAACTCTCAGCTGAATAAATTGGATCTGGAACACCAAAAAGAACACAAGAGTCTTTATGTATCCAGTTGAGTCGCACTTTTATTATAATAAAATTTGTTTGCTCTGGAATGTCGGCTTATAAGCCGTGTGTGCAGTGTGGATGTCGTGTAAGACGCGACGCTTCCTGCTTCCGGTATTTGCTGTAATGGGACAAAATGCCGAATTGCCCGCGCTGCCACCAGGAATCACCAGGAAACAAAGAGTTAACTGGGCAGATGTTTCTTTATTCTATCCTACGCGTTTCAGAGCCTCTATCCGAGCTCCTTCCTCAGGGAACATCATTGATGTTCCCTGAGGAAGGAGCTCGGATAGAGGCTCTGAAACACATAGGATAGAATAAAGAAACATCTGCCCAGTTAACTCTTTGTTTCCTGGTGATTCCTGGTGGCAGCGCGGGCAATTCGGCATTTTGTCCCATTACAGCATTCCTGTTTCCACGGTTATCGTGAAGGTGCGGCCCTGCAGCAGCCATTCTCTACAAGCCACCTTACAGGCGTTTATACCGGTTGTGGGTGACACAACCGAACCAGGTGAGCAGTTCCTAATATACACCGCTACAACCCTTTGTTAAAAGGATAAGACCCTATGCGCATTTATCTCACGTTTACAGGTTGCTTCCGGTATTTGGAACGTAGGAAGCGTCACATCTGGAACGCAAGCTGGAGCCTGCTCAGGTCTGCCACCAGTAGAGAGCCTCACGCATGCGTAGTATCAGCCATAGGGGAAAGTAGCGTCGGTATTGCTATGCGTTGAATCCTCTTGTGTTGAGAATGAGCTAAAGAATGTTTGATATGTGGAGGATGACAACTATTGAAGTACAGGAGACTATTTCTGTCTGTGGGTTTGGTGCATAAATTCATGTCCAGTTGTCCCCGTTCATTGACCAATATAAGAGTATCTAAAAAATTGATCTTGTCCGTACTGTGGTTAATAGTGAATGTTAAATTGGGAACCAAATTATTAATGTAATTGAAAAACACCAGATTAAGATGTTGTTTTACTTGTAGATACATCAATTGTTCGCAATCGTCATTTTTTTCTAGACATATGTACAATAACGTTCAGTTCCAAAGGTAATACCTGGACCTATTGTTGATTGTCATTCTATTCTTATAATACTGTAAAAAAATTTCATCATACTTATAGAAGTGGGTTGATCTTTTATGATTAAGGGGCAATTTTGACTGTTTACACTTTTTGATTGACACGTATCCTGATATGTACTTCTTTTGTTTTTACCAGTTTTAAACACTGAGGAAGACCGTATGGTCGAAACGTTTGTTTAAAGATACAATTTTTTGCAACAGTGCTCCCATAATAAAAGTGCAACTCAACTGGATACATAAAGACTCTTGTGTTCTTTTTGGTGTGCCAGATCCAATTTATATAGTGTATTACAGATTTATCTGAGCACCCACTTATCCGTTAGCTATCCTTCTCTAAAGTAAAGTCTCAGCTGATGATGTCATGTGACACATCATCTGATCACCACTGGCCAATCAGATGATTCAAGTCCTTTCAGCGATCGGACATCTTCCCCTCGGGTCCTGGGACAACTGGTGGAGAGGTATTTTGTTTTACTTTTTTTTTTAATACCTTTTGTTCACTTTTATTTCGTTTTCACAGTGTATGTAGATACACTGTGAAAGCAAAACTACAGCCCCAACATGTCACACGGGG
>JARQOC010000001.1:124327356-124371736 GCA_033576535.1 Allobates femoralis | reverse complement strand
TATAGCCCTCCATATAATATAATGCAGCCTCATAGCCCTCCAGATAATATAATGTAGCATCATAGCCCTCCAGATAATATAATGCAGCCTCATAGCTCTCCAGATAATATAATGTAATCTTATAGCTCTCCAGATAATATAATGCAGCGTCACAGCCCTCTAGATAATATAATGCAGCGCCACAGCCCTTCATATAATATAATGCAGTGTCACAGCCCTCCAGAGAATATAATGAAGCATCACAGCCCTTCATATAATATAATGCAGCATCATAGCCCTTCAGATAATATAATGCAGCATTACATCCCTTCATATCATATAATGCAGCGTCACAGCCCTTCATATAGTATACCACAATAATGCAGCCTCATAGCCCTCCATATAGCAACACATCCTCCCCACACAGACACACAGCCCCCTGTACAACCTGCCCCACTCACCCAATCACACTGCCCTCTGTACAGCCCTCCCCACAAACACACACAGACACACTGCGCACTGTACAGCCCCACATACCAAGTCACACGGCCCCCTGTACAGCCCACACACACACACAGACACACACAAACACACAAACACACAGTCACACACACACAGTCTCTCACACACACAGTCACACACACACACAGTCACACTATCGGGCTGTTGTTCCCTGTGTGGCTCAGTTGCCATCTGATCAGCCCAGGTTGGAGCACATGCCACAGGGTAGTGACACGGTATAGTGTGGCTGTGGTAAGGTGCTGGCACACTCGGGCTGTTGTTCCCTGTGTGGCTCAGTGGCCCTCTGATCATCCCAGGTTGGCACACATGCCCCAGGGTGGTAGCACTGTATAGTGTGGCTGTGGTAAGGTGCTAGCACACTTGGGCTGTTGTTCTGTGTGGCTCAGTGGCCCTCTGTTCAGCCCAGGTTGGCAAACATGCCCCAAGGTAGTGGCACGGTATAGTGTGTCTGTGGTAAGGTGCTGGCACACTACGTCTGTTCTTCCCTGTGTGGCTCAGTTACCCTCTGATCATCCCAAGTTGGCACACATGCCCCAGGGTGGTGGCACGGTATAGTGTGTCTGT
Source organism: Allobates femoralis (assembly GCA_033576535.1). Classification (NCBI taxonomy): domain Eukaryota; kingdom Metazoa; phylum Chordata; class Amphibia; order Anura; family Aromobatidae; genus Allobates; species Allobates femoralis. Next base: position 124,370,671 of record JARQOC010000001.1, on the reverse strand, counting down.
GGTAAGGTGCTGGCACACTACGTCTGTTCTTCCCTGTGTGGCTCAGTGGCCCTCTGCTCTGCCCAGGTTGGCAAACATGCCCCAGGGTGGTGACACTGTATAGTGTGGCTGAGGTAAGGTGCTGGTACACTCGGGCTGTTGTTCCATGTGGCTCAGTGGTCCTCTGATCATCCCAGGTTGGCACACATGCCCCATGGTGGTGGCACAGTATTGTGTGTCTGTGGTAAGGTGCCACACACACACACAGACACACACACATAGTCACACACACAGTGACATATACAGTGACACACACAGCCACACACACACACAGACACACACACATAGTCACACACACAGTGACATATACAGTGACACACACAGACACATACAGTCACACACACACAACACTGACACTCCCTCCCCCTCTCCAAGAACTGCAGCTCTTCTGCCTCACCGCTCCCGCCGGCAGCTCCGTCCTGTCTGTGATGAGGTCAGATCAGTCTCATCACGGTGCAGCACGCAGCGGCCGCGGGAGATTTAAAGCAGCAGTGCCTACCAGTCCTCCGGCCATGATCAGCCGCCTGGGTACTGGCCGGGCAGAGCGCCATGCAGTCACATGGATGTGCATCCTCAAGGATGCACATCCATGTAAAGGAGGCGCAGGAGTCGGTGAGCATCGGGCCCCTGTACCTCCGGGCCCAGTCGCACTCGCAACCCCTGAGACCGCGGTTGGTTCGCCACTGCTTATTTACTTTACAGGGTATATGCTCATTTAGGGTTTTATTCTCAGGTACTGACGATCAGCTCTCTGGCTCTATCCACTATGCACATTTGTCTGCCACGGAAGCTTGTTATTAAGGGTACCAGACTTATCGATCTGTTATCGATCTGATATGACATGTCACCCACCTTAAATGTCCAGAATTTAGAATAGGGGATTATGAACAAGTACTGAACAATCGCCTTAATAAAGTTTTGTGCATGAGGCATCAGAATATCAATGTTAAAAGAGTATATTAAAGGTATATATATACACCATATACATGTATTACATATTACTCGCCATTATGCTGCTGAATAAGGGACCCACTATGGATGACAAGGCTTACCTCAGATAGGTCCCCATTTCTGGCATGGATTTTGGCCATGCTCTCCAGCCAGGTCCTACGAAGCTCCGGAGTGCTGGCATAAGAGTTTGCCAAGCTGTACTGAAGGTCCACCAACATCTCTGGATCTTTCTCATGCTCCTTCATCTGTGCTGTTGCCATTAATACTGTTCTAATCCTTTTGGTCAAATCCTTCACTTCTGCTGGAAATAGTGTATTCTTTGGAAAAGAAAGTTTTACTAAGCATGATTCATAATGGATTATTAATACTTATCTTATGTCATTTTGGGGACAATACATCATAATAAAAGAATGATGATGAATGTATTAGTCATATATGGTACAAGCTGGGTTTGGTTGCTACAGGGCTCCTAGTTCAAAAGATCTGCTGCGTATAATATAAATGTCTTCCACAAAGGCTCCCATAGTATTTTTCTGTTAGAAAAGTGGTAGGACTGTGATGTCACCAAGGGTGAGTGAGGTTTTGGTGATAACGTGCTCCAGTGATCAGTTTCTGTTGTATCCCAAAAGGCTAAATATGAAAAGCTTACATTGAATTCTAATTCCTCCTCACAAATGACTGTTGGACGGGTAACATACTTTCAATAAGTCATACAATCATTGGGGAAGTACGTTACAATAATTTTAAAAGTAAGAAAATATCAACATTTTCCTCCCACGTCTAAATTGGACAGCTACCAGCCAGTGGTATTGTACACAGGCCATAGTGGTACTAAAGCAATGTGACCCAGCTTCTTTTTAGCCATCAGTACCAAGCACCACAGTGATCTGGTCACCATCTCTTGATCATCATTAGTGATCCAGTGGTTAAGTGATCTTTTGTAGTAACAGTTGTCAGTCCAATAGTTGCCCTTTATAATCAAGTGACCTTTTTACCCATTTATCCATTGGCTTGATAAGTTACTATGTGCAAACGAATGGTTCTGATCTCTAACTGAAGTTTGTCCTCCAAGAATAAAAACATCTTGGTGGTTTTAGACTACACTTGTATGTCAACTGCATTTTCTCCAATAAAATGGAAAAGCTGGAAGATAAAAGTAGGAAAGAGCAAATAGGGTCTTACCAGAGAAGGGTTTAAAATAAAAAATAAAAAATCAGTTTCGCTCACCTATAATGGTTGTGATAAGTCACAACCACTATGTATGCTTTCAGTGATGATTTCCTGGGCTGCAGCAGTCCCCACGTGGAGTATCCATACAGATGGATAATGAGAAGGGGTTTGAACACCGCGCTGTCAGGTGATCAACTCAATAAAATAACTTTAAAAATGTGATTCCTTTATTACGCATTTCAGAGAAATCTTCTCCTTCTTCATATAAAATCACTGATGTACATCATCTTCTGTATAAATACTTGTCTGTTTGGAATGATACGCTGTACATCAATGATTTTATCGGAAGAAGGAGCAGATAGATCCAAAACGCGTAATAAAGGAATCACGTTTTTAAAGTTATTTTATTGAGTTGCTCACCTGGCAGCGAGGTGTTCAAACCCCTTCTCATTATCCATCTGTATTGAAACTTCATTTCTCCACCATACACTGAACACAAGATCCCATAAAACATTTTATAATTATTGCGTACCCTCAAGATCTGTCTACATAAGTAAAAAAATATATATTAAATACCGTATTTAAAGATAACCAGTCATTGGGATTTTATGCCCCAAAGTAATGGTATTTATATAAAGGTTATGTCATGCTGATTAAACCCTGACCTTTCTTATAGATATCAGTTTTGCTGTTTCAGAGAATCCATATTTGATCTGTGCAGTGGGTCGGGGCCTGCACGGACAGCTCTCTTGCTTCCCTCTCTATACACTGCTCGCTGCCACCTATCTCTGACTGACAGGCCACTCATTTTCATGAGGATGGCAGCGGCGGAGAAAAGGCAGAGCGACAGGAGAGCCGTAACTGCACTGGCAGCTCATTATCATACTATTTCAACTATGAATTTCTCTAAGACAGCAAAATAGATTCAACAAGAAACATCAGGATAGAATCAGGAAAAGTCACCTTTACATACATGTCATTAGTTTGGGGTATAAAATACTGATGGCAGATTCTCTTTAAGCAATAATTTAACCCATTACCTTCATCTGTTTGTCTCCATTTGCAAAGTTGTTGATAATTGCTAGGGAATGTTGAAATCGAGAGCCACCAATGCCTGCGTCAGCAATCAGTTGACTTACTGCCTTAATGAGCTGTTAATAGAAAAAACATGGAAGAGAATTATGTATTGTGCAACTTCATTCCATATCCCATTAAAAATAATCTTAGTGGCAAAACTGCAGTCAGTCACTGGGACAAATGTATGAAAGACTTCAAAGTGTTTCACTAAATTATGAAGAGAAAATTCTAGACTTATTATATGCTACAATGAGCATTGACACGTATCTATTGCGGGTGAATCAATATAATATTCATACCATAGTGGAAACCACCATTGGAAATTAAGTGGTCTCTAAAGCACCATATCAAAGTGTCAGTTATAAAATATAAGAAAAAGACCAGAGAGAGATCGTGCTTTAGTGATCCGCGCTGCCGTCCCACACTACCTGAATAAATGCCAGGGAAGCCAAGAGTACGCAAGCTGCTTCTTTATTCCATTAGTATTTCCATCCAACACGTTTCGGTACAGACCTTGTACCTTCCTCAGGGATATGCTCTTGGCTTCCTGGCATTTATTCAGGTACTGTGGGACGGCAGCGCGGATCACTAAAGCACGATCTCTCTCTGGTCTTTTTCTTGGTTACATCACCACTGTTACGTGGGAGTGCGGATCCAGCAGCCGCTGTCTGAGCTAATTTACCAGTTGTGGGGAAACACAACTGGATCAGGTGAGCACTCTCACCTATGATGGTACTACCTTATCCGTAAAACGATAAGACCCATTTGCGTCTCTTTGTCTCCCCTTTTTTCTAAGTATAAAATATATGTACACAAAGTCTAATGGCACCACCACTTCTTAGATAACTTCTTCTGATAGCTATCTCTCCCTACACCTCAGATATCAGTAGAGAGCAGCTTTTTTCCCCCATATACAAAAATATTTGGCTCGGCCAAGCATTCAGGTGTTTCCAATGCTGTGAGAGAAAAAAAGCTGCTCCCATGCAGCTCCAGCTTTGTCTTAATAGAAATATAGGAAAGGTTCACACTGTCCCATACTTGTCTCCTCCAACATCATCTGTAGGGCAAGAGACAGGAGAAACACATTAAATGTTGGCAAAGGCCACTGATAATGGCTGATTGGTGGACCAGTAGGCTGGTTCCAAAGTGTTGATGTTACCCCTAGCTATACAATAACAAGTAGTGATATTTCATTAATAGCACAATGAAGAAATCAGTGAGCACCACTGTTCATTGTCTTGAAGACGTTGTTGATGTCCATTCTAACAAAGTTGAGCCCCACTAGTACCATAGATTCCCTGTGGATTATGTACTTGTGTGAATGGTTATACTACTACTGTGTGAACAGTGTGGGTCATCTGTCTTGGCTAATGAGTGAATAATTGACGATCTATGATTCAGAAGGTGAGCAAAACAGTTACCTGAAGGTGCGACCTCACAATTGACTTTTGTTTGTTATACTCAAAATTCTTTCTCATGAAGAAGTAGAGAAGAGCTGAGGCCTCATTTTGTGTTGAGCGGGAGCGATGATTGCAACATTTCAGGACCTCGTAGCAGAAAGGACCACAAAGGTCGGCTTGTCCTTGAAAGAACGCATTAGGGAACTAGAGAGAAAATACCTCAAATTACGTTAACTGGAGATATTACATTGTAGCTATAGAAACAGCAAAACACTGAACAGAAAATGAAGTGTGATGAGTTTCTGCATAAGCGATTAAACTCAGCTGTAATGTATTGTATACCAATACGATTATTGTGGATGCTTTATTATGCCCGTAAGAGACTTAGTATTGAAGTGAGGGGTAGCCTAGGGTCACAATTGGGATGGTGCATCCTTTGCAAGGATATGTTAAAGGAGGAATTTTTTTCACTTCGCATTTTTGTGCCATTTTTTCCCTTTTTAGTGCTAGCGTTAACGCATGCGTTTCCCACAGACTCCCATGTTAAAAAAATACATGCATTTTTGCAAACGCCCCCCAAAATGTTGCTTATCGAATTTTTTGGTGCTTTTGAAAAAACGCCTAGCGTCAAAAGTGTTGTACTTTGACCATACATTTATTGCATGGGAGCCTACGCTAGCTTTTTGCACAATTTGGAAGTGGGAAAAAAGCTAGGTTTTAGCACTTCCAAGTGTGACCCTAGCCATAGGGGCAACTGGTGAATTTGCCATCAAGCATTTATCTTAGGAGTCAGGGAGACGCATCAAGCCACCTAGCTTGGGAAGAGGTGTTTAGATATAGTGAGGTCAGTGTCAGGTACTGTTTGTGCCACTGGCGGACACAGATGGAAAAAGGCCCATATGCAAGAATAGCATGTGGGCCCTTTTCAGTCCAATAACTCATTAAAATGCACTATTTCACCTGCTTTGGAGGTGGAAAAGGGCACCTGTACCTCTTGGGCCCCTGTGCGGGATGCTCCAATGATATGTCTATCCCTAGTTAGTGCTAGGTGAAGGTCAAGAAGGGGTGAAAAGAGGAAAGTCAATCTAGAACTCACCTTATTAACATATAAGAAGATCTACTATATAATCGTCTAAGGTTCTCTGTCTGTCACGGAAATCACGTGTCAGTGCTCATTGGTTGACGCCAGCCGCTGCAACCAATGAGTGCAGCGTATGCAAAACAGCTGCGTGCATTAGCGACGCGGGATTGCCGTGACAGCGTTACACTCACATATAGGGCGGGAAAGCCGACTTCACTGTCAGTTTTCGCGCCCGCTATTTGAAATGAACAGCTGATGCTTCGGCATCGGCTGTTCATTCAGAGTAGCCGCCCGATACCTCCCCGCTGCGCCCACCTCCACTCGCTTTCCCACTCCCGCTGTGACAGAGGGTGAGGAAGAATCCTGTTCCTCCTCCCCTTTGTGACATGTGTGACAGCCCCATTTGATTTCACAGTGTATTAATATACACTGCGAAATCAAAATGAAACAAAGTCAGAGGTATGAAAAATAATAAAGAATTCATACTTACGTTTCCGACGCCTTTTCGCAGTCTCCGGTGTAGAGGCAGGCAATGTACAGACCTGCCAGGACCTGCCGTGATATCAGAGGGGCGTTTTCGGAGCTGATTGGCCGCTCGCAGTCATGTGATATCAGCACCCACTCACCCGCTCAGCACCCAGTCACCCCCGCTCAGCACCCACTCACCCAAGCTCAGCATTTACTCACTCCTTTCAGCACTCACTCACCCCCGCTCAGCACCCACTCACCCCTGCTCAACACCGCTGTACACTAACACCACTGAACACCAACACTGCTGTACACCGACACTGATGCACACCAACACTGATGCACACCAACACTGATGCACACCAACACTGATGCACACCGACACCACTGAACTCCCACAGTGCTGCACACCAACACCGCTGAACAAAGACAGTGCTGTACACTGACAATGCTGCACACCGACACGGCTGCACACCGGCACCGCTGCCCACCGACACTGCTGTCCACCAACACCGCTGCCCACCGACACTGTTGCACACCGACACTGCTGCACACCGACACTGCTGCACACCGACACCGCTGCACACCAACACCGCTGCGGCCGCGACCAATCAGCGATATTGGCGCGGGATTTATACCCAGCTTCGCATTGCATTATTCTTCATAAATAAACTACAGTACATACATATTCTAGAATACCCGATGCGTTAGAATTGGACCACCATCAAGTATATATATATATGTATAAATATTACATATATATGTAAATACACATATGTATGTATATTTATATGATTAGAGAAATACATAATGGCAATAATCTCAACTCAACAATTTTAGTATCACTGTTACAGTGAAATAGATAGGATCGGTTCTCTAGACCTTGTATCTTTGTATCTTGACTACTGCAACAGCTCTAATAGCTTAATAAGAACCTTGAAGTAATTGAACACAAAAAATATACTATGTACTATAAACTAAGATCCTTATATATTGGTATAGCATATACACTTCTGGTGAATTTATTCTTGGTTTACAAAACAATACCATGAAAGAAATGATTTTCTGCTGGTTATTTCATGTGATTAAGCTCCCACCATATTTAATGATTTTTTGATGTAAAAGCTAAAATCCATGAATATTATTACCATAATACATATAAGACAATGAAAGAGCGGAATGACAGCTGAAATCACATCTAATCGGACTGATTACTAACTAATAGATATAAATGTCATGAAGATTTTACACCCTTTTTTTCTGCAATTCAATCTGATTTTGTACCTTGCTTATAAACATCCTTAGTGCAGCAAATACATGGCGGAGGGCAACCACAGACTGGTTGATTTGCAGGAAAAGGAGATGGGTGTCAAACACTTTCTTCATTAGCACACTCTGGCTGTCAGAGAGGTAGAGCTTCTGGGAATAGAAGATAGATGACAAACCATTTATACTGTGTATATCCAGGACTAAAATAATGACATCCAATAGAGCAGGTTTAACACTAGCAACACTAATTAGACCACAGTTTCGATGTCTGCTGTGTTTGCCCTACCTGATGACTTTGATTAAAGAGGCAAAGTAGGTCCAGTACAGTAAGACAGACCTCAGTGGCAATGTTGGCATCTGAATCAATGTGATGCACAATGTCAGTTTCATTAGAATTACCTGTAATACAAAAATAAGCTACATGAATGTGACTTTATAATATATGTGCAAATATAATTTAGTAATACATTGTGCCTTTAGTTCAGTCAATGTAAAGAAACATAATGTTGTATCCAATACAGATGTAAGGGTCTGTCACACACAACGATATCGGTAACGATATCGTTGCAACGTCACCGATTTGGTGAAGTTGCAGCAATGTCTAAACGACATTGTTGTGTGTGACACCTATCAACGATCAACGATGAGTCATTGATTGTTGATCTGGCAGGAAGGAATCCCCTGATGTACATGGGAGTTACACGGGTAGGAAAGAGCCCGGTGATCCCCTGCAACATAGAGACACCCAAGGCTAGGCTGGGACCAGAGAGTCGGCTCTGAGGTGACCGTAGCTACATGCCGGATCACAGACACACCGACGGGGAGCTCAGATTCCAAGTCTGACCTCCTAACACACGGGCTGGAGGGACAGCAACATATAGAACCCAGGCTTGCCACCCACACACAGGGAGAAGCCGTAGAAGGGACCGAGTTGCCACCAACCCCGTCCCAGTGGGCTCTACATATCTGCAAAGGAGTGACCCTGTGCGTAACGGAAAATAATGTCAGAATCAGGATTTTTTTTACAAGGTATTTAACTTAATTTCTTTGAGCAAGTGACAGCTCCTGATTTTGGGCTCGGACACACATCAGTGAAACTCGTCCGAGCTTACTGTGCGGAAAAATCGCATTGCTCTCGGACCAATGTTAACTAATGTCCGAGAGCACATTTCCGAGTCTCACACGCTTTTTCCGCATCCGATTCTCGGATTGTGAGTCAATCGCAACATGTTGCGATTCTATGTGAGTCACGGACGAGACTTGCCAATGCAAGTCTATGGGTCCGAGAAAAAACACGGATTGCACTTGGACAGCACTCGCAAGCCACACTAACCAAAAGTCAGATGACACTCGTCTGACTCTTGGATCCGAGAATCGGAGCATTTTTAAACTCGGATGTGTGTCCATACCCTAAAGTTGTAAAAAAGGGCTATTTCACATGTCCATTTAGTGACTGCATTTTACTATCACCGACCCAAACGTGGTTTCATAAATGCCTATGAGCTCATTTAGTCTGGGTCAAGGGATCAGCAGTTGGCCACTCATTGCATGCTAAAACAATTCCCCTAGGCAATTGTGGGCATTAACTCTAAAGGTACCTTTACATGCCGCAACTGTCACCGGTGATCGATGGCAACCGAACGCGCACGTGCACGTTTTTGACGGTTGCTATCGAACGCCGATGCTGCATTTACATGCCGCAATTGCGTCCTCAACCTAAGAGAACGTGGCTCCCCAGAAGTTGCCACAGAAACTGCGGGAAACAGCCTCCCGACGTTGCTTCACACGCCGCAATCATTAAAGGAATGTGGGCATACATGTTCAGCTCCGCAAGAACATAGACGTGACAGACTGGTGTATTCCGCGCCCCAAACACGCTGATTAGACAATGCAATAGCGTCATGATTGGCCAGCCTGCGCAGGAAGGCTGGCTAATACATGACGCCATTGCAATTGTGTATTGTGAATGAACAGTTCTTCAAATATGGCGCCCTGTGAAGGGACAGCAAATGGAAATACAGTAGCCCCCACCAATCATCACTGATGGGGTGCGGTCTCCAGCACGCTGTGGCACACCTCTGGGAAATCACTAGGCGATGCAGATTCCATCCCTATCGCCCGTTCACACGCAAAACCCAGGGCAATTCACCTTCTGGGTGGCCTCTGGTTTTAGAACAATGCTGTGAAACCGCAACCGGGAGCAACTTCGAAAATCACCACCGGGTTCCACAATTACACGCCGCAATTTTGTAGCAATTTCAAGGCAACCGTGACGGAAATGCCGATTGTCTCTCAGTTGCTACACCGCAGTTGTGGCGTGTAAAGGTACCTTAAGGGTACGCACCATTTACTAGGATGAATTATCTGGTGAAATTATTTTAGTGCTGATGGAATAAAAAGACAATTCTGCACTAATATGTCACAATGTTTTCTTTTACTTACTAGGTATGGAATTTGTAAGTTCTATAATCTGTAGTAGTTTGGGATTGGAAAGTGCATTTTTGCCTCGAATTATAGGAAGGGTTTGAGATCTTGGATGTTTATGGCTGTCATGTGCAGACTGCATCCTGCAAAAAAGAACACAGTGAACTGAACAATGGCAGAGAAGATTACGTTCTAATACACAATGTTATTATTTCACATATCAATCTTTTTTATATGTGAGCTATCTATTATTTATATCACGGCCCCATTAATGTGCCTTATCACATTTCCTACTTTGATCTGTGTTCCAGATCAAACTTGTCAATGCATTTCAATTGCCTGGTGAAAAAAATGCATAGCGCACAAGTATTATCTGTGTGATGTTTGTTATTACTGCTTAATGGGAAGGAATTGTTAGGATTTTATTACTTCATTCAAGGAATACAGATACAAGGGTTGTACAAAATGATGGATAAAACTGAAAAAACATATTTTTTTTCTCACATGTGAGCCTAATGGCCGCTTTACACGTCCCAACATCGTTACGATATTGTATACAACGGCACAGGAGCGCGCACATTTTTGGCAGGAATCCAAGATCGCATAGGAGCTGTCACACAGGGAGATATCGGCAGGCAACACAACTGCGATGTTTACGCCCCCTTGTACGAGCGAACCAGGGAATGACCATTTGACATGGGAGTGAATAGGGGAAGTTGTGCTCCAAATCGTTGTTGGGCTGCCACACAGCACGATCCAGCCACATCGTCCATCTAATATCGGGCAGTTGGAGAGCTTGCACAATTCCCCAACGATATCGTTTTGGCATCGTTCTTGCATCGAATTGGTCATTTACACCACACAACGCACGAACGATATCGGGGTCAACGCACGAACCACGTGACTTTTTATCGTTGTTGGACAACGATATCGGGACGTGTAAAGCGGCCATAACATGTGAAACTAGCCTGTGGGTAAAGGCACACGTTGCATTTTTCCCACAACAAAAAAACTACTGTACAAGCAAAGTGCTTATGTTTTCCTTGCAGTTTCAAATCTGCAGCAGGGATGAACAAAGTATACGGTAACCGGATTGCTTCAGATTGCACATCATGAGCTCCAATCCCACACTACCTCCTCATACCAACCTCTCTCTGTTACCTCAGGGGAAATAGTGTGTCAGTGTCCCTGAGGAAGGCACTAGGACAGTGTTGAAACGCGTAGGAAAGGAATAAATGGATGATTGATGCAACCTACATATGGTTTCCGGATCGTTTTCTTGGGATTTCAGCAGCGCGGACACTGACACACTATTTCCCCTGAGGTAACTTCTGGATGGTTCCCACGTGCATGTGGAAGGTGGAAGTCCTGCAGCAGTTGCATTTAATGCTAAATGCTTTTACACCAGTTGTGGGTCTCACAACTGTGCTAGGTGAGTGAATTCATACCCACCACATACACTAGTGTCACTAGTGATAGGGCACTATTGCGCCTCTTGTTCCCCCCCCCTATTTTTTACTTTGAACCTCTCTCTGTTGGGAGTCCCGCAAGGCTCTGTCCTGAGGTCCCTATTTTTCTACATTTATACCCTTGGTCTAGGACAACTCATAAAGTCCCATGGCTTCCAGTACCACCTGTATGCTCATGACTCTCACATCTACCTCTTTGGCCCAGATGTCAACTCTCCGCTGTCCAAAATCCTGGAGTGTCAGTCAGCCATATCCTCCATCTTCACCTTTTACTTCCTAAAACTCATGTAAAATGTAAACAAAAACAAACTCATCATCACTCTCGAGACTCTCCCCTGTCCTTCGAACCACACATCCAAACTCTCGCCACCTTCTGTCGCCTCCAGCTCAAAAATATTCACAGAATCTGTCCTTTCCTCAGCCCTCAATCTACTAAAATGCTTTTACATGCCCGTATTAACTCCTGCCTTGATTACTGCAACATCCTCTAGTCTGTCCTCAGCTCTGCTGCCTGACTAATTCACCTCTCTCTCGCCTACTCCCCTGTTTCTCCCCTCATCAAATCTCTCCAATGGCTCCCAATTCACCATCAAATCTAGTTCAAACTGCTAACACTGACCTACAAAGCTGTCCAAAACCTGTCCCCTCCCTGTATCTCTGAACTAGTCTCCCAATATTTTCCCTTAGGTAATCTCTGGTCCTCCCAAGACCTCCTCCTCTCCACCTCACTTATTCATTCCTCATGCAATTGCCTCCAAGATTTCTCCCGAATATCTCCCATCCTCTGGAATTCTGCACCCCAACATGACCGATTATCCACCACGCTCAGATCCTTTCAGACAGCACTTGAAAACCCATCTCTTGGGGAAAGCTTATAGCCTGCACCACCACCGGATCTGCTACACCCCTGACCTACTGTCTCCTCCCTATTGTTCTGTGGAATGTAAGCCCACAAGGGCAGGTTCCTTTCCCCTCTGTACCAGGCTGTCATTGGTAATTTGTTTACTGTAAACTATAATTTTGTATTTAACCCTTTATCATGTACAGCACCATGTAATTACGGTAATGGAGCTATAAAAAAAATAATAATAATATCCACTTTAACCCCTTCAGGACCCAGCCTATTTTGACCCTAAAGACCTTGGCATTTTTTGCAATTCTGACCAGTGTCACTTTATGAGGTTATATCTCTGGAACGCTTCAACCGATCCTAGCGATTCTGAGATTGTTTTTTCGTGACATATTGGGCTTCATGCTAGTATTAAATTTAAGTCGATAATTTTTGTGTTTATTTGTGAAAAAATCAAAAATATGGCAAAAATTTTGAAAATTTCACAATTTTCACATTTTTTATTTTTTTTTCTGATAAACCAGAGAGATATGTGACAGAAAAAAGTTATTAAATAATATTTCCCACATGTCTACTTCACATCAGCACAATTTTGGAAAAAAAAAAATTTTTTGGTTGGACGTTATAAGGGTTCAAAGTTCATGAGCAATTTTTCATTTTTCAACCAAAATTTACAAAACCATTTTTTTTAGTGACCACATCACATTTGAAGTCCTTTTGAGGGGTGTACATGACAGAAAACACCCAAAAGTGACACCATTCCAAAAACTGTACCCCTCAAGCTACTCAAAACTATATCCAAGAAGATGATTAACCCTTCCGGTGCTTCACAGGACCTAAGGCAAAGTGGAAACAAAAAATGGATATTTTAATTTTTTTCTCAAAAATGTTCTTTTAGCCTCAATTCTTTCATTTTCACATGGGCAACGGGATAAAATGGGTCTTAAAATGTGTTGTGCAAATTCTCCCGAGTACACAGATACCTCATATATGGTCATAAACCACTGTTTGGGTGCAAGGCAGGGCTCAGAAGGGAAGGAGCGCAATTTGAATTTTGGAGCTAATTTTACATCCAAAAAGTGAAATGGCGCTCCTTCCCTTCTGAGCCCTGCTGTGTGCCCAAACAGTGGTTTATGACCACATATAAGGTATCGGTGTACTCAGGAGAAATTGCCCAACAAATTTTAGGATGAATTTTATGCTGTTGCCATGTGAAAATGAAAAAATTTAGGCTAAAAAAATATTTTTGTGAAAAAAAAAGTACTATTTCATTTTCACAGATCAATTTGTAAAGCACCTGGGGCTTCAATATGCTCACTACCCATCTAGATATGTTCCCTGGGGGGTCTAGTTTCCAAAATGGGGTCACTTGTGGGGGAGCTCCAATGTTTAGGCACACAGGGGCTCTCCAAAAGCGACATGGTGTCCGCTAACAATTTGAATAAAAATCAGCTCAAATTGTTAGCTGTCACCATGTTGCGTTTGGTGAGCCCCTGTGTGCCTAAACATTGGGGCTCCCCCACAAGTGACCCCATTTTGGAAACTAGACCCCCAGGGAACGTATCTAGATGCATAGTGAGTACTTTGAACCCCCAGGTACTTCACAAATTCATCCATAAAAATGAAAAAGCACTTTTTTTTTCCACAAAAATTTCTTTTTTCATTATTACGGACCAATTTGTGAAGCACCTGGGGGTTCAAAGTGCTCACTATGCAGCTACATATGTTTCCCTGGGGGTCTAGTTTCCAAAATGGAGTCACTTGTGGGGAGCTCCAATGTGGAGACGCACAGGGGCTCTCCAAACACGACATGGTGTCCGCTAACAATTTGAATGCAAAATGAGCTCAAATTGTTAGCAGACACCATGTTGCGTTTGGTGAGCCCCTGTGTGCCTAAACATTGGAGCTCCCCCGCAAGTGACCCCATTTTGGAAACTAGACCCCCCAGGGAACGTATCTAGATGCATAGTGAGTACTTTGAACCCCCAGGTACTTTACAAATTCATCCATAAAAATGAAAAAGCACTTTTTTTTCCACAAAAATTTCTTTTTCATTATTACGGACCAATTTGTGAAGCACCTGGGGGTTCAAAGTGCTCACTATGCAGCTACATATGTTCCCTGGGGGGTCTAGTTTCCAAAATGGGGTCACTTGTGGGGGAGCTCCAATGTGGAGACGCACAGGGGCTCTCCAAACACGACATGGTGTCCGCTAACAATTTGAATGCAAAATGAGCTCAAATTGTTAGCGGACACCATGTTGCGTTTGGTGAGCCCCTGTGTGCCTAAACATTGGAGCTCCCCCACAAGTGACCCCATTTTGGAAACTAGACCCCCCAGGGAACGTATCTAGATGCATAGTGAGCACTTTGAACCCCCAGGTGCTTCACAAATTGATCTGTAAAAATGAAAAAGTACTTGTTTTCCGCAAAAAAAAATTTTTTCCATTAATTTGTGAAGCACCTGGGGGGTCAATATGCTCACTATCCATCTGGATAAGTTCCCTGGGGGGTCTAGTTTCCAAAATGGGGTCACTTGTGGGGGAGCTCTAATGTTTAGGCACACAGGGGCTCTCCATATGCGACATGGTGTCCGCTAACAATTGGAATTGTTAGCGGACACCATGTTGCGTATGGAGAGCGTCTGTGTGACTAAACATTAGAGCTCCCCCACAAGTGACCCCATTTTGTAAACTAGACCCCCCAAGGAATGTATCTAGATGCATAGTGTGCACTTTGAACCTCCAGGTGCTTCACAAATTGATTTGTAAAAATGAAAAAATAATTTTTTTGTGGAAAAAAAAGTACTTTTTTATTTGTATGGATCAATTTGTGAAGCACTTGGGGGTTCAAAGTGCTCACTATGCATCTAGATACGTTCCTTGGGGGGTCTAGTTTCCAAAATGGGGTCACTTGTGGGGAGCTCCAATGTGTAGACACACAGGGGCTCTCCATACGCAACCTGGTGTTTGCCAACAATTGGAATTGTTAGCGGACACCATGTTGCGTATGGAGAGCGTCTGTGTGCCTAAACATTGGAGCTCCCCCACAAGTGACCCCATTTTGGAAACTAGACCCCCCAGGGAACATATCTAGATGCACAGTGAGCACTTTGAACCACCATATGCTTCACAAATTGAGACGTATTAATGAATAAAGAAACTTTTTGTGAAAAAACATACTAGTCTAGTAGTTGCAATTCGCAGCATAGGGGACCCATGGGCTCTGCCATATTTTTGGTCCAGCCAGGTACAACTTGGCAGCTACGGACTGCCACCAGCCCCCAGCTGCCTCGTCATACCTGGCTGGAACCAAAAATACAGCGAAGCCTATTTTTTTTTTATTTCTAGAAATATTTCTAGAAAAAAAATGACATAGGGCTCCGCCATATTTTTGGTCCAGCCAGGTACAACTTGGCAGCTACGGACTGCCACCCACCCCCAGCTGCCTCGTCATACCTGGCTGGAACCAAAAATACAGCGAAGCCTATTTTTTTTTTATTTCTAGAAATATTTCTAGAAAAAAAATTACGTGGGGCTCCGCCATATTTTTGGTCCAGCCAGGTACAACTAGGCAGCTGGGGGCTGGAATCCTCAGCATAGAGAGGCCCAAGCGTTCTGGGCCCCCCATGCTGCGAATTGCAGCCCGCAGCCGCCCCAGAAAATGGCGCATTCATTGAAGCGCCATTTTCTGGCGCTGTACCCACGCTCTTCCAGTTGCCCTGGTGCCGGTGGCTAACTGGGTAATAAAGGGGTTAATGCCAGCTTTTTATTGGCAGCTGGCACTAAGCCCGAGATTCATAATATAGGGCCAATGTTAGACCCGCCATTAGGAATCTCTAGTACGGTAAATAGTCAATAAATACACACAGAGAAAAATCTTTTTATTTGAAAAAAAAACACAGACACAATTCGGACTCCATCTTTATTATAAAAAGATCCGACGTAGTCCACAACGAAGGTCCCACGACGCTCGATCGCTCCGACGTAGTCCATAACGAAGGTCCCACGACGTTTGATTGTCTCCGACGTAGTCCACAACGAAGGTCCCACGACGCTCGATCACCTTTGCTTTCAGATCGCTACTCTGGAGCCCGATCCGCCAGCATGGTGATCGAGCTGCAGAAAGTGATCTGACACCCCGGGCGCAGTGACCCATTATGTGCATCACTGCGCCTGGGCTGCCAGATCACTTTCCGCAGCTCGATCCCCATGCATGGGGATCGAGCTGCGGAAAGCCATCTGGCAGCACAGGCGCATTGACCCACTATGTGCATCACTGCGTCCGGGCTGTCAGATTGCTTTCTGCAGCTCGATGCCCATGCAGGGAGATCAGGCTGCAGAGCAGCGATCTAGGAGCCTGGGCGCAGTGACCCACTATGTGCATCACTGCGCCTGGGCTGCCAGATCGCTTTCCGCAGCTCGATCCCCATGCATGGGGATCGAGCTGCGGAAAGCGATCTGGCAGCACAGGCGCATTGACCCACTATGTGCATCACTGCGTCCGGGCTGTCAGATTGCTTTCTGCAGCTCGATGCCCATGCAGGAGATCGGGCTGCAGAGCAGCAATCTAAGAGCCTGGGCGCAGTGACCCACTATGTGCATCACTGCGCCCAGGCTGTTAGATAGCTTCCTGCAGCTCGATCCCCATGTATGGGGATCGAGCTGCGGAAAGCGATCTGGCAGCCCAGGCGCAGTGATGCACATAGTGGGTCACTGCGCCCGGGGTGTCAGATCACTTTCTGCAGCTAGATCCTCAGAATCCAGCTGTAGAAAGTGATCTGACAGATCCAGTACAGTGATCCACAGTGATCACATAATGGTCACTGTGGATCACTGTGCTGGATCTGTCAGATCACTTCCTACAGCTGGATCCTCAGGATCCAGCGGTAGAAAGTGATCTGACAGATCCAGTACAGTGATCCACAGTGATCACATAATGGTCACTGTGGATCACTGTGCTGGATCTGTCAGATCACTTCCTACAGCTGGATCCTCAGGATCCAGCGGTAGAAAGTGATCTGACAGATCCAGTACAGTGATCCACAGTGATCACATAATGGTCACTGTGGATCACTGTGCTGGATCTGTCAGATCACTTCCTACAGCTGGATCCTCAGGATCCAGCTGTAGAAAGTGATCTGACAGATCCAGTACAGTGATCCACAGTGATCACATAATGGTCACTGTGGATCACTGTGCTGGATCTGTCAGATCACTTCCTACAGCTGGATCCTCAGGATCTAGCTGTAGAAGTCATCTGACAGCTCCAGCACAGAGCTGTCAGATGCGAGCGGCCGGAGAGAAGAGGAGGAGGAGCGGGACGCAGCCGTGCAGCAGGATGGAGCGCGATCACCGGAGGGGTGAGTGGGAGAGGCGATCGCCGCTCCGGTGATCGGGGGGGGGGCAGGCAGGGGGAAGAGGGGGGGTGACAGGAGATGGGGGGCACTTACAGGAAGCGGGGGCAGTGAGGAGGAGGCGGGCGGCAGGAAGAGGAAGCCCGCGGCAGGGACAGGAAGCGGGTGCAGTGACAGGAAGCGGGGGGGGGGTAAGAAAGATGAAGAGGGGCAGAATAGAGAGGTGGGGGACAGGGGGGCACTTAGAGTATGACAGGGGAGAAGATCGGAGGGTAGGGAGAGCAGCGGCAGGCAGGGAAGCATGACAGGCGCGGTGATTTTCACTTTCACTTTTGAGTGCCAATCACCGCGCCTGTAGCCGGGGGGGTGGGGGTGGGGGCAAATCGACCCCCCCTGGGGTGTTGTGCAACTCCCCATGTACCTGCAGGCCGAGTGACAGGTCAGTGAGACCCTCACTCGGCCTGCAGGAGCCCGATCATTCCATGGCCCACCCCTAGGGCCAAGGGTCGGGAATGACTTTGTTTTCATGGCCCAAACGTAGGGCCAAGGGTCGGGAAGGGGTTAATGACATGTGTAGATTATTTCTAAGAAACTGATAAAGTGGGCTACATATGTCCCTCAAAATTATGAAGCTTTTTTCCCACTTAATTTCACAGAATAGATAATAAATGTATTATTGCAGGAGGTCCAACTGACTAAGAAGTCAGTTCATAAAATTTCTTCCCTCCAAAATATTCTATGATCAACTCTGAGGGTTAATATTGAGAAGTAGAAGTGTTTTGGAACCACATCAATTCAAACAAAAAGAGTCCAGCAAAACTCACTCACCTGTGCTACATGTGGTGAGCAGAGACATTAGTATCTGCTCACTGCAGCAACCGCTCTCAGATTGAGGCGTGGCTGTGACCTCACATGAACCATGGCTCAATTTGAGAATTTATCTGGGGACGCAGCCGTCAGTCAGTCTGAGAGCACTAGTGCGGTGGGAGACACTAAATATCTCCACTCATCACATGTGGCAGAGACAAGTGAGCTTTCCTAGACATCGCTGTGGATTATTATCATAGGGTATGTTTGGGGTTGTCCGTGTGTCTTATTTCAAATAAAGGAATTTTCTGTGTTTTTTTAACTCTTTACTCATAGGATTGATAATGTATGGGTCTCATATAAGCCTGAACATTGTCAATCTGGGCCAATCAGCGAATCACAGACGCTGTCACAAAGAACGGGCAGCTGTGATTGGCTGTTGGAAGCAGAGTCCTGTGAATAAACCGGAGGTTAATGATCAGACCCGGAAGAGGTGTTACAAGTGTGGTCCTTGGTAAGTATATGTTTTTGCTGAATTAATCACTTTTTTACTTTCTTTTACAGCCCCCGTAGAAACCATTTTCTAACTGTAAAATCCAGGTTAGGGGTTTGTGCACAAGTTCAGGTCAAATCTAGTCTCGAACCTGGATCTGCTGAACCCGCGGATCAGCATCTGCAGGTTCGTCCATCCCGAATTATGAGGCATTTTCCTCTTAATGAATCAGATGCCTTGTACTCCATCCCACCCCATCATCAAGACTTGTTTAAGAAATGCCAGTCTTGATGAGTCAGGCTGCAATTCGCAGCATGAAGGACCAAGAACGCTTGGGCCTCTACATGCTGAGGATTCCAGCCCCCAACTGCCTAGTTGTACCTGGCTGGACCAAAAATATGGCGGAGTCCTACGTAATTTTTTTTCTAAAATTAGTTATATAAATAAAAAAATGAAATGGGTTTCGCTGTATTTTTGGTTGCCAGCCAGGTACAACGAGGCAGCTTGGGGTTGGTGGTAGTCTATAGCTGCCAAGTTGTACCTGGCTGGACCAAAAATATAGCAAAGCCCCACATCGTTTTTTTTTTAATTATTTCTACAAATAAAACGACATGGAGCTTTGCTGTATTTTTGGTTGCCATCCAGGTACAACTTGGCAGCTGGAATCCTCAGCGTGGAGAGACCCAAATGTTCTGGGCCCCCCACACAGTGAATTGCAACCCACAGCCACACCAGAAAATAGCGCATTCATTATAGGTGCTATTTTCTGGTGCTGTACCCCAACTCTTCCAGTTGCACTTGTGCTGGTGGCAATGCTGGTGGCACACAGGGGCTCTTCATACGCGAGATGGTGTCCGCTAACAAGCTGAATGGAAAATTAACTCCAATTGTTAGCGGACACCATGTCACGTATGGAGAGCCCCTGTGTGCTTAAACATTGGAGCTCCCACACAAGTGACCCCATTTTGGAAACTAGACCCCCCAAGGAACTTATCTAGATGCATAGTGAGCACTTTGAACCCCCAGGTGCTTCACAAATTTATCCATAAAAATGAAAAAGAAACTTTTTGTGAAAAAAAAGTACTTTTTCATCTTTTACGGATCAATTTGTGAAGCACCTGGGGTTCAAAGTGTTCACTATGCATCTAGATAAGTTCCTTGGGGGGGATATAGTTTCCAAAATGGGGTCTATTGTGGGGAACTCCAATGTTTAGGCACACAGGGGCTCTCTATACGCGGTTGGCTAACAATTGCAGCTAATATTCCATTCAAAAAGTCAAATGACGTTCCTTCCCTTCCGAGCCCTGCCGTGCTCCAAAACAGTGGTTTATGACCACATATGAGGTATCGGTGTACTCGGGAGAAATTGCTCAACAAATTTTATGATGCATTTTATCCTTTTGCCCATGAGAAAAAGAAAAAATTGAGGCTAAAAGAACATTTTTGTTAGAAAAATTTAAATGTCCATTTTTTCCTTCCACGTTGCTTTAGTTCCTGTGAAGCACCTGAAGGGTTAATAATCTTCTTGAATGTAGTTTTGAGTAGCTTGAGAGGTGCAGTTTTTGGAATGGTGTCACTTTTGGGTGTTTTCTGTCATGTAAACCCCTCAAAGAGACTTCAAATGTGATGTGGTCACTAAAAAAATGGTTTTGTAAATTTTGCTGGAAAAATGAGAAATTGCTGATGAACTTTGAACCCTTATAACTTCCTGACAAATAAAAATTTCTTTCCAAAAATTGTGCTGATGTAAAGTAGACATGTGGGAAATGTTATTTATTTGTGTCACATAACTCCCTGGTTTAACCGAATAAAAATTCAAAATTTGAAAATTGCAAAGTTTTCCAAATTTGCGATTTTTTCACAAATAAAAAATTATCGACCTAAATTTACCACTAATATAAAGCCCAATATGTCACGAAAACGATCTCAGAATCACTAACATCCGTTGAGGCGTTCCAGAGTTATTACCTCATAAAGGGACACTGGTCAGAATTGCAAAAAATGGCAAGGTCTTTAGGGTCAAAATAGGCTGGGTCATGAAGGGGTTAAAGGAAAAATGTAAAACGTACGGCTCTCAGAATACAGAAATATTCTGGAATGTGACAATGAAAAAGTAAAAAAAAAATGGTTTGTCATAAAGGTCAAAATTTGCTGGGACGTCAAGAAGTTAAAGGAGACATCTTGGCAGTGCTGGTAACATAAAAGAGCAATACTGCAGGCAATAAAGCATTGTAAATGTAGATAGCACACAAAATCAAAGACATGTAAGTGGAAACGGCTGTGCCTCCATGGCCTCTCAGTCACATGTAGATGAAGGATCCACCCTAATTCAACAACATCTATGTGCTCCTCATACAGTATGGATCTTGCTCTTATGTCATATCGTGGACAGATGGACATATAGACAGCACAGCGCTCACTGTAATCGGCTACTGTTCTCTTCATTCCGACATCATGCAACAATGCAGATATTGCAGCTGTGTGTAGAAGGTTTCGCTTTTCTTGGATACAATACACCAGTGTCCCGATGTAGAAGTCTCTGTCTCGGTTCCAGGAGTTAAGTTTACAATGTGGGAATGAGATCCGACAAGCAGGTGTTCAGAGGCAGACTTGTGGGAATGGCCAGACACTGTCATGTATCGGAGTTTATTATGTTAACTGCTTAGCTACAGAGTTCTTACTCTATAATTCAGTTTTACCTGTACTTTCCCAGTTTTATATGTGCTATCAATTTTACAATAAAGGTCGCAACACCCTATCTGAGCCATAAAGAAGGATCCCATTATATATAGTGATAACATGAAAAGACACTGCAGTAACAAGGATATGCCAACTGTTATAAAAATTGATAGGTATTAATATAAATGTGTGGCCAAAGGTTTTGAGTCTGAGAGAAAGTTTGGTTTTCTCACATTTTCCTGCATCGTGGATCATTTAGTCAGATGTTTCTATGGTCTATTTGATATGATATTATTAAAGAACACCAATGACTGTCTAGCTGCAGTTTCCAATATCATGTCCACTCTCTATTTGAAACTAAACCTTTCCAAAACTGAACTTCTTCTGCTCCCCCCATCCACTAACCTTCCTAAATCGGACATCTCTCTCTCAGTTTGTGGCACCACGATAACGCCTAGGCAGCAGGCTCGCTGTCTGGGTGTTATGTTTGACACCGATCTCTCCTTCTCCTCCCACACACAATGTCTCGTTCCCTCCTGTCGCTTACACCTGAAGAATATCTCTAGAGTCCGCCCCTTTCTCACCCTGGAAACAACAAAAACCCTCACCGTGGCCCTAATCCATTGCCGCCTTGACTATTGCAATTCTCTATTAAGCGGCCTCCCCCTCACCAGACTTTCTCCTCTCCAGTGCATCCTTAATGCAGCAGCCAGGATCACCCATCTGGCCAATTGTTACTCAGATGCCTCTGCTCTGTGCCAGTCATTGCACTGGCTGCCCGTATACTACAGGATCAAATTCAAATTGCTTGTTCTCACCCACAAAGCTCTTCACAGTGCAGCTCCCCCCTACCTCTCCTCCCTCATCTCTGTCTATCACCCCACCCGTTCGCTACGTTCCTCAAATGACCTTCGACTGACATCTGTACTAATCCGATCCTCCCACTCCCGGCTCCAAGACTTCTCTAGAGCTGCACCAAACCTCTGGAAAGCTTTACCCCAAGAAATCAGGACTATCCACAACTTGCATGGCTTCAGACGATCCCTAAAAAAACATCTTTTTAAGGCGGCCTATCATACTCCCTAATAGAAGTCCTTTGTACTGTAGACAGTGAATGGGCTATCCCTCTGGACATTACTCTTCTATAAACTCCACCAAACCAAAAAAGGTCTACACAGATTGTATAATGACCATCCATGTAAGCTTAGTTCTATGCCCCATTTCCTCAAGATGCCTGGACCATCAGTGCAATAAGCCCCTGTACCTTGTGCAACCCCTATCCCGTTGTAGATTGTAAGCTCTTTTGAGCAGGGTCACCTTCATTTCTTGCTTTATTTATTGTATTTTCTTTTTTACATTGATTCTATGCCTATTGTTTTGTATCCAATTATTGTACTGTATTTGTTCTCTACTGTAATTACTTACTGTATTATATTTTCTGTACTCTAACCCTACATTGTAAAGCGCTGCGGAATATGTTGGCGCTATATAAATAAAGCATTATTATTATTATTATTATTATTATATGTTTTGCCTCTGTAGCGCCATCATATTCTGAAGTGATTTACAGACATTATCATCACTGTCCCCAGTTCACAATTTAATTTCCCTATCAGTATGTTTTAGGAGTGTGGGACGAAATGGAAGTACCCTTGATGAAACCAAGCACCTACAATTTGAACATTCAATCTCTTTTCAGATATTGTCCTAGGGAGGCTTTGAACTCTGGACCACCGTGCTGCAAAGCAAAGGTGCTAGCCCCTGGCCATTGTGCTGACCACTACTAAACTACAAATAGCCTTTGTTTAAATACATTTTTGCAGCATTTGTTTTCTAAGTCAAAACCCGCTCTCTTGGCAGTAAAAACACTGCATTCAATATGCAGATTCACTGCATTTTTCGTGCATTTTTAAGCCATTTAGCTGCATATTTTTGGGTGTGGGTTACATGTGTCATTTGTCCAATACTGAAGATTCATGAAGAAGCGTCAGACAAGTGACTCCAAGGGCATCTCCTCATCAAGACCGGAGTGAATAACACAAGTCTTGATGAATCATGCCCTCATTGCTTTTTGAGGATTGTACACATGTTCTCAATGTGATTGAGATATGGGAAGTTTCCTGCCATGGACCTAGAAATTCAATGTTTTGCTCACTGAGCCACTTATTTATTAATTTTGCCTTTCAACAAGATCTCCATTATGGTGGAAAAAGCATAAATAAATAAATGTCTAAATTGTTCCTGGATCATTGGGATGAGTTGCCTTTAAAGGATCTTTGGATGACATTCTTTATTCAAGTCATTGTGGTTAAGTAAATCTGTGAATAAGCCCACTACCTTGCATGAACACCAACTCCAAACATGAATGGTCTCAGGATGCTTTACTGTTGGCATGAGACAGGACTCATGGTACTGATCAACCTTTCCCCTACGGTCAGTCATTCTTCCAGATGTTTCAAACAGTTTGAAGACGGCTTCATGAGAAAAAATAATGCAGGAATAGGATTGCAGAGGCCTGAATTAAAGTTATTTTTTATGATGAAGTCCACTTTATGCCAACAGTAAGGCATCCTGCAACTACTCACATGTAAGCTTGCTTTTCATCCAAGGGATTGGGCTCACTCACAATCTTGCCTAAGAATAAAGAATGGTGTTCAGACATCCTCCAAGAGCAACTTCTCCCAATGCTCCTGGAGCAATTTAGTGACGAACAAAGCTTATTCCAGCATGATGGAGTACCATGTCACAAAGCAAAAGTGGTAAATAAGTGTTTCGATGAACAAAACTTTGAATTTTAGACTTCATGGCCAAAGAACTCACCTGATCTCAATCCGATAGAGAATCTGTGGTCAATGTTCAAAAAGCGGAAGGCAAAAGAAACACAGACATTGTGATACACCAGGGGTCTCAAACTCCAGGCCTCGAGGGCCGCACACAGTGCAGGTTTTCAGGATTTCCATGGCATTTGACAGTTGGTAATCAAACTGTCAACTGTCAAACTCTAATGAAATACTGAAAACCTGGACTGTGTGCGGCCTTCGAGGCCTGGAGTTTGAGACCCCTGTGATACACCATACACTGATTAGAAAAGAACGGGTTGTCATCAGTCAGGATTTGGCCCAGGAGCTGATATCCAGCATGTCAGAGCAATGTGTAAGTTTTGAAAAATAAGGGTCAACACTGTAAATATTTAGTTTTTGCATAAGTATAATATGTGTCAATTAAAGTTTAAAAAGTTATGAAATACTTATACTGTACTTTAATAACAATAGAAACATCTGATTAAAAAAATTTACAATGACCGCACCCCTAGAGCATTTTGTTTTGATTTTTCCACCGCTGAGTGCCAGAACGAGGCTTCCATGGAGATGTATTGAAAAGTGTCCTCCGGCGCGCTCAATGAAACACTGAAGCAGCGGCTAGTCACTTTTCACCGCAGACTGACTGGAAAGCTGCTCTAAAAGGATGACGGTGGCAGCAGGTGAGTATAAGGGCCCCATTACACATAGCGACGCACCAGCGATCCAGACAACGACTCGACCTGGCGGGATCGCTGGTGCGTCATTACGTGGTTGCTGGTGAGATGCCAGACAGGCAGACTTACCAGCGATGACCCAGCAATGCGCCGACACCCGACGGTCATTGGGATCTTTTAGGTTTTTGGCTGCAGAATGGAGCTCGCTGGTCGTTGCCCCTGTCACACACCACGATGCAGCATCCCTAGTGGGAGATCAACGATCAAAAAATGGTTCAGGCCATTCGTTAACGATCAGCAATCCCACAGCGATGGGCTACTCGTTGGTGTGTGTCATACAAAGTGATATCGCTGGCAAGGTCGCTGCTACGTCACAAAACCAGTGACGTTGCAGGGATATCGCTGTGTGTGAAGTACCCCTAAGACAGGGCTCAAGGCACTTACACAAACGCATACTACAGTGATGCAATAAAAAAAACACTGGTGTGGTGCTTGAAATAGCAAACTGTGTCACTCAAAACTTTTGTTCAGATGTTTATTGTACAGCTCCTTCTGTGATTAATATAATTGCTTTGTCATTCTTGAGACATTGTTTTGTGAAAATTCCTACAGATCTATTTAAGGTATGTAGATAGATTGACCCTAGTGCAATGGCAACATTTGGATAGCAGAAATTAAGACTATGTACCAAGTATATTTTTATAGTGAAACATTCCTCACATACTTATATTTTTCCTATAATGGTGCATAATGAATAATAATTGGGTGAAGGACATACCACTGTGGCAGGAGACCGGCTTGTGAAGATGAGCCCTTCAGGGTGCCGTTGTTCAGAGTAGCCTGGGCAAGTTTGAAGGCAGCAGTTATTTTCCTGTTTGGATAAAATTGAAATACTTAGCATTTGTGTTTGGCATCAGAATAAAAAGAAATTTAAAATGGTATTCAAAATAACGCAAGTCGTCTATCCACAAAATCCACTACAATAATTGGTTGCGGTCCTTTACTTAAAACCACAATGGAGGACATGCTTCCCTCGAATGTTTGCTACAAGTGCGTTCAAATGGAGGACAAAAGTTCCACATTCTGTTCATTAGAAGGGATCTTAATTTTACACATTGGAGTAACATTGTCCAACTGTCTAATTTGTATGGGGCCTCATGACTCTCCAATGACACATGATGTCGGTGGGGATAAGGATCAGGATA
This sequence comes from Allobates femoralis, assembly GCA_033576535.1. Classification (NCBI taxonomy): domain Eukaryota; kingdom Metazoa; phylum Chordata; class Amphibia; order Anura; family Aromobatidae; genus Allobates; species Allobates femoralis. The sequence goes on along the minus strand of JARQOC010000001.1, from coordinate 124,344,459 downwards.
CCCGCTGTTTATCATATTTTCCAGCGTTCTCCCTGCTTACAGGCAGCGCTAAGCAGTGTGGACGCTGACTTCGCCTTCAGTGATGTGGGAGATGGCCCCCATGACCCTGATTGCTGGGGAGATCTGCCTGTTTGACAGCTCCCCAGCGATCAGGTAATGATGCTCCAGCAATCCCGGCACGGTCGTTATCGCTGTCGGGATCGCTGGAGCGGTCATTATGTGTGACTGGGCCTTAACTAGAAACGAAGCTACAGAAGTGAAAGTGCCCATTGTGGTGTGTATCCAGTGAACAAATATGTTTTGCCAAGTAAACTGTTTTTCTTTATAAAACAAACAAGGTGTCGCCTAATTCACAAGTGATGGACTCCCTGGGAGCAAAGGAAGCTGAAGATAGCGGGTAACACGCACACATTTAATCAGGGGAACAAATGTACTGTAAGTGTGTCAGGGCATGTAACTGAAGTCTCAGCTCACCCATGACTAACCCACCCTTGGCATCCCTTATAGTGTCACTTATTGGGCTATGCTGTAGTTTCAATACAAACAGTGGTTTATCAGCAGGAAATTATCACTATACAACTACATCTCATATGCAGAGGAAACCAGCTAACCTCTGTGACCTCTCACCACCACTAACTTGGAAGCTTGCTGACAATGCACAGAGTACTCCGGTCAAGGGTGTGGGTTACGCACAGAGCAGAAAGTTTAGCTTGGCTAAATCTATATCAAATAAATCAGGTATTCTATGAAAACTACATCAAGCTTTTTATTTTGGAAAGGGAATTTCAAATTTGTAGAGATGTAAGGACTGAAATCGAGGCATCAACGAAAACCGAGACACAATTTTCATTAAAAAAATCTAAGAAAACTGAAGTCGAAGAAAACTGAGGTATCACTGTAGTTTTATCTAATTCATTTACCATTACATTTATCACAGTGGAACCGGTGATATCTAAGACACATTTGTTCTGAAGCTCGGGCTTCCACTATAGGATTATCACAACATCAAATTACATTATGACACAGGATTATCGGTGCTCCCGGCTGACCTTAATGGTTAATCTTCATAAAAATAAACAAGCAAGTGTACAGTGTGACTGCAATGTGGCCTAAATCCAATTATACAAGCCATTCATCAGAACTTTCCTTACTGTACACAAGACATGCGCTAATCCCTTTATAGTGCAATAAAGGGTTAGGGTCATTCCATGTCAAGTGAACCAATGATTATTACCTCTATATTTTTAATTCTTTTGAGATTTTGTTATTTGATAATAGCATGTCAGACAATGCAAAATGTGAAGAGAAAAATTTTTTAAAAAATTTATTTTTTTTTTAAATGATTTTCAAAGTTCGGAAAAAGTGTGAATTTCGCTGTTGCCTGCCTTTACGTTTCTCCTCATAACTAAGGCTAGGAATAAGATAGAGAGACAAAATAAACACCATTCTACTCAGAACTATACAGGCTTTCACCAGATATGTCACAAGAGGATATTTGTTAATATTTTACCCATGTGATCGCAAGCGCAAAACTTTAAAACGTATTTCCGAAAAATCGGCGCGCTTTAAATATTTCAAAAACTGCCCATGTGTCTGCTTTGCTCTTAGCCACATCTGTACCAAATTTCAAGTTGGGATCGCAATGGGATCATATTTTAACATATTTTACTATTAATAGCGTCAATGGGTCATTCCATATCAAGTGATCTAAATATGAATATTTTTTTTACCTGACGTCTTTAGATTTTTTTTTTTTTTTCCTTTATGAAGTACTACTTTAGTTAATTACAAATTAAAAGTTTGGAATTTTTTTCTTCATCAGTTAATTTTTTACAGATTTTTAAAGTTTAAAAAAAGGGTGAATTTTGGCCTGGTACGACTTAAATTTTTTTTATCTCGGGCTAGAAATAAGATAGAGAAACAAAATAAACACCATTCTACTCAGAACTGTCCAGGCTTTCACCAGATATGTCACAAGAGTATATTTGTTAATTTTAATTTTTTACCTATGCGAATGCAAACGCAACATTTTGAAACGCATTTCCGAAAAAAACATTTTAATAAAAATTTTCCAAAACTGCCCATGTGTCTTTTATGCTCTTAGCCACATCTGTACCAAATTTCAAGTTGGGATCGTGATGGGATCATATTTTAAAATATTTAACTATGGTTAATCTCATTTTTATTAAATTTTGAAAAAACATATGAAAGACATACATTCAATCTTTTAACAAAATCTTGAGACATATAAAATATACAAAAAGAGAATTCACAAAGTTATTAGTAACTTTAAGATAAGCTGCAAATTTACTTTTGCGCTTATCTCTGGTGCAATATATACTACAATCTAAATATAATTCCAAACACTCAAGTATACAACCTTTCTCAGGGTTTTGAGATGTTCTGATGTCAAGGGGACAAGCAGCCCCAGCAGAATGATTTTTATTACTTGGCCCCTTCTAACAGGTTGACCACGTAAGTGGGTCATTACCCGTTGAGGCCTAGTTGGAATAGTCTATCGACTGGTGTACCGGAAAGGAAGGCCGAAATATTAATGATCTACTCACAGCTCAGAGTTTTCGATACCTGTCTAATGTTCACTAGAATTCTGAAGGTATAGGCGTAGAAAGGAAATACCTAGACTGAATGTATCAGATGGGAAGAAAAGAGAGATAAAAAAGAAGAGAGAGAGAGAAGAGAAACAAAAACCATTAGAAAAAGTTATACTGGGAAAGAAAAGCCACGTAAGAAAAAAAGAAAAAAAGGAGGGGGGGGGGACGGGTGAGGTATGGGAAGGAGAAAGGGTACTCATCCCACTGGCTCCCCATCAGCCAGAGGTCGAGCCATATTATCTGTGCTGGAAAAGATACTCCTAAATTCTGCAGAGTCGTGAAAAAGAATCCATTCAACCCAAATCCCTAAGAATTTGTTCCGAGATCCCGACGCATCAGCTGCGAGCTCCTCCATTCGATATGTGTCCATCAATTCTTTGAACCAATCAAGTAGAGATGGAGCCCGGCTTGATTTCCAGAACCTCGGGATCACAGCACGAGCAGCCGAGATGCAAAAGCGGAGAATATCCCTCTTCTGTAGCCCAATAGGACCTGGAAAAATGGATAACATTGCCGATTCTGGGCAGCATTCAGCTTGTTTACCTGTTATCCGGGCGTATGCATTGAAAACCTCAGACCAGAACCGCCGGATTTTCCCACAACTCCACCAAATGTGTATCATTGTACCCTTCTCTTCCCCACAGCGCCAGCAGGTATCAGGGGTTCCAGGGAACATGTTCCGGAGTGTCGTCGGGCACAAGTACCATCTAGTGAGCAGCTTATAGCTTCTTTCTTGTGCAGAACAAGCGCTAGCTAGTGAGTGAGTAAATATAAAGCATTTCTGCCAATTAGCTTCTGAAATGCTACACCCCAATTCCCTCTCCCAAGCACGTTGGAAGTAAAGGGTGCCCTGCTCTCTCATGGAGCCTAAGGCCTGGTATAGAACTGATATTTTGCGCCTCGGTGGAGCCTCCAGTTGGAATAACCTCTCCAATACGTTGGGCGTCAATCTTACCCTGCAAGAGTGGTCAGCTGAATATAAGTATGCTCTGTATTGGAGAAATTCGAATCACTTAAGAGGTCTCGTAGGTTCTTTGAGTTTTAGCTCTGCCATCGGGGGCAAACCACCACTGGACAGAGTCTGTCCTACTCGGGTGTCATCCACAATCCGCCAACATAAAAATCTCTGCCTGTCAAATCTGGGTGGGAAAGATGGGTTGGAAAAAAGGGGAGTCAAAGGGCTAAGTCTGTCGTTTAAGCGGAGGGTTTTCGTCACTAGGTGCCATACCTTCAAGGTGTTTCTGGTCATGTCTGTCAAAGGTACTAGGTGTTTCAGCGGAATCCCCAAACCCTCTTGCTCCACCCCTACCCATTTCTTGGAGGACGCATGATAATGCCAATCTAGAGCTCTAACAAGAGAGGAAGCCTCAAAGTACGCTCGTATGTTGGGTAGTCCAACCCCTCCTCTGGTCTCGGGCAAGGATAGGATATTCATTCGCAATCTGGACCTCTTGCCCCCCCAGACAAATCTAAGGATCATAGATTGCATTTTGGAGAGGAAACCTCTATTCAATAGAACAGGAACTGTCTGAAAAGTATATAAGAGTCGGGGCAAGACATCCATCTTGACTACGTTTATTCTCCCGAACCAGGATAGCTTTAATTGTCTATAGGAGGTAAATGCCGATTCCGCGTTAGTCAAAAGGGGTTGATAATTTAAATTGAATATTTGTTTAAGATCTTTTGGTATAAGGACTCCCAAGTACTTAATGGCTTCTACTTTCCATTTAAATGGGTACTGTTTAGATAGATGAGAAACCAATTCTCCAGGCAAAGAAATATTGAGTGCCTCGGTTTTGGAGCAATTCACTTTAAAGTTGCTCAATTGTCCGAACCGTTCAAACTCCATTAAGACCGAAGGGATGGAGACCAGGTGCTGGGAGATGTAAAGTAGCAGGTCATCTGCAAATAAGGCTAATTTGTGATGACTCTGTCCCAGCTTGACCCCATGGACGCATTCATTGGACCTAAGTGCAAAATATTTAACTATTATAGTGTCAATTCAAAAGTCACCAAGAACACAATCAGTCATTTTTTCACAATTGCCCGTCAATAGTTTGAATTTGATATAAAGAAACATAGTCTTGTAACATCTCAAATGAAAGCTGTTACCGTTCTGAGTAAAATGATGCCTCTCCCACTTCATTATCTTATTTCTAGCCTGAGATAAAAAAATTTAAAGTCGTACCAGGCCAAAATTCACCCTTTTTTTAAACTTTAAAAATCTGTAAAAAATTAACTGATGAAGAAAAAAATTCCAAACTTTTAATTTGTAATTAACTAAAGTAGTACTTCATAAAGGAAAAAAAAAAAAAAATCTAAAGACGTCAGGTAAAAAAAAATATTCATATTTAGATCACTTGATATGGAATGACCCATTGACGCTCTTACTAGTAAAATATGTTAAAATATGATCCCATTGCGATCCCAACTTGAAATTTGGTACAGATGTGGCTAAGAGCATAGCAGACACATGGGCAGTTTTTGAAATATTTAAAGCGCGCCGATTTTTCGGAAATGCGTTTTAAAGTTTTGCGCTTGCGATCACATGGGTAAAATATTAACAAATATCCTCTTGTGACATATCTGATGAAAGCCTGGACAGTTCTGAGTAGATTGGTGTTTATTTTGTTTCTCTATCTTATTTCTAGCCCGAGATATGATAGAAAATGTAAAGCCATACCAGGCCAAAATTCGCACTTTTTTAAAACTTTAAAAATCTGTAAAAAATTAACAGATAAAGAAAAAAATTCAAAACTTTTTTTTTGTAATTAGATAAAGTTGTTCTTCAGATAGAAATTTTTTTTTAAAAATCTGAGGACGTCAGGGAAAAAAAATATTCATTTTTGGATCACTTGACATGGAATGACCCGTTATTATTATCACGATAATTTATTCAAATTGCATAATGCCTGTAAAAACGAGTAAGTTTGCGTTTTTCTTGTTACTAAAATTCCCCTCTATTCTCAATGGAGAGATTTTTAATTTTATTGCTTACTTCTGCAGTTTATTAGAGGAGGACTATATCCTAGGCAAGGAACACAGTGTTTAGAAGAGCTGCTCTGCAGTCAGCATCAATTCCCCTAGGCTCCTCCAGTGCTTTAGAGGCAACGTTGGCTCCACTTGCAGCCTTGTAGGGCAAAATGTCTGGGCCAGAGGCACAACCATGCTGATGGTCCAAACTGTCAATCAATTAGGAGCACACCTCATTCTACCATATATAAATCAGGGAGACAGGGGAGCATTGTCCTCCAGAAGACTTCTGGTCTCCGGTGTATAAGAAAGACATAGCTGAACTAGAGCGGGTCCAGAGAAGAGCGACAAAAGTCATTAGAGGACTAAGGGGTCTGCAATACCAAGACAGGTTATTAAACTTGGGGTTATTTAGCTTGGAAAAACGAAGGCTTAGGGGTGATCTTATAATAATGTATAAATATATGAGGGGGCAGTACAGAGACCTTTCTAATGATCTCTTTACTCTTAGGCCTGAGACTGGGACAAGGGGGCATCCTCTACGTCTGGAGGAAAGAAGGTTTAATCATAATCACAGACGCGGATTCTTTACTGTAAGAGCAGTGAGACTATGGAACTCTCTGCCACATGATGTTGTAATAAGTGAGTCACTACTAACATTTAAGAAGGGCCTGGATGCCTTTCTTGAAAACTATAATATTACCAGTTATATATACTAGATTCTTTGATAGGGCGTTGATCCAGGGAATTAGTCTGATTGCCATATCTGGAGTCAGGAAGGAATTTTTTCCCCCAATGTGGAGCTTAGTGTTTGCCACATGGGTTTTTTTTTGCCTTCCTCTGGTTCAACATGTTAGGCTATGGGTTGAACTAGATGGACTTAAAGTCTTCCTTCAACCTTAAAAACTAAAAAAAACTATGTTACTATGTAATGATGTTGAGGGAAACCCTATGATTGTATTCCACTGTGGGTCACCTGACTTCACAATACAAACTGTATACATTATTAAACAAATCTCTTATATCAGATGAGGCTGATGTGAATAACCATGAATACCCATATCCATATAGATGGCTGTATAATCCTGCAATTAAAGTGAGCATTTTATGATTCCAACAATAGATTAAAATAGCCCATGAGACCAATTGTATTCGGTCTTCACACTGACTGACAGCTACTGCATGTAGTGGTGTGAGATCTTAACAGCATGGAGGAGGGACACCGAGGAGCTGTTGGGAAGAGATTCTTTGACATTTTCGTAAAGGAATAACCTGCTATTAAAGACGAGTGGACCCATGGAAATTCGGGTTCGGGCATTCAGCTGGAATATAGATTAAGTTCTGTTAGGCTATGGTCACACTACCGCTAGTCCTGCTTTCAGGGGGGTTTAGTTTAAAACATAGAATTTGTCAGCTTTAACGAAGAGTTACTGGAAAGGTAAGATTGTTAACGCTGCCAATTCATTGTGGATGACGGAACCCCAAGCGCAGTTCAAACACTGTTCTCCAAGTTCCGGTGTTTGAAATCTCGCGCTATTTCCAAGCACATCACATGATGCAGAAGCGCACGTCATGTGATGTGCTTGGAAATAGCACAAGATTTCAAACACCGGTACTTAGATGCCAGTGTTTGAACTGTGCTCGGGATTCCGTCATCAATAGCAATAAATTGGCCGCGTTAACGCAGTCTTACCTTTCCGGTAACTCTGCGCTAATGCTGACAAATTCTATGTTTTAAACGGAACTCCCCTGAACGCAGTGGTAAACGCTGGTGTGACCCCAGCCCTATGGACCCAAAATTGACCAGAACCTCATTGGAAATTACTGATTGGGCAGTTCTGCTTTTTGCTCACATGCAGGCAGCCATAAACCAAGCACTTTCGAGGGAGGGAGGGTGGTATTTAGTTTTTTTTTTTGTACACACTACATCCAATAACGCTGATTTTACCCCCAGTGTGAGCCATTCAAACACTAAGCGGCTTGCACTAGGCCAAGCACCAAGTGTACCCGAGCACAGTGATGTGAGCTCCAGTGATGTGTGTACATAAAGCATCCAAACTCTGAACTCGAACACTGATTTTTCTTGTAAAGTCTGTGGTTAGTACAAACACCAAACTTTGAAATTTGGGTTTGCTCATCCCTACCTGGTATTCTGACATGGAGTGTCAATTTACATACAGCATTCTTACCAAGTGTAAAGCTCCAGTCACACACAATGCAACAGCGATCCCGACAACGATAACGATCCTGTAGGGATCGTCATTACCTGGTCGTTAGTGAGCTGTCAAACAGGCAAATCTCCTCAGCGACCAGGGACCAGGGAGCCACCTCGACATCGCTGGAAGCGGGAGGACACTGGTAACTGTAATAAACAGTGGGTATCTAGGCAGTGCGCGCTGCCTAGATACCCGGTGTTTATCATAGTTACCAGTGTCCTCCCTGCTTAGCGCTGGTAACCATGATAAACACAGGTATCGAGGCAGCGCACGCTGCCTAGATACCCAGTGTTTACCATGATTACCAGCCTTTGAAGTCGCTGATCATTGGTCTTTTGCTGTCACACGCAGTGATGCGTGCTGACCAGCGGCAGCGCAACAACCAGAAAATGACCCAGAGCACTTTGTAACGATCAGCGATCTCACAGCAGGGACCTGATCGCTGCTAAGTGTCACACATAGCGAGATCATTAGCGAGATCGCTGTTACGTCACAAAACCTGTGACGTTACAACGATCTCGCTAATGATCTCATTATGTGTGATGGGGGCTAAAGAGATCTGTTCAATATTGTATTCAGCTTGCATTGTGAAATCTGGAGAAACATCCTCTTCAAGGCCGTTTTCTGGTTCTATTTCAACAGGCTAAGCCATTATTTCTCATCATATTCAACATAATAGTTTCCTGCCAAGAAATGAGAAGAATCTGTTTAGATGCAGAGGCTGTAAACCTGTACATTACTGCAGGTCCTGCTCATCACCGAGTCACCTGACACAACTGTATCCAGTCTGGGCAATGCTCTGTGAGCTCAATGCATCTTTGTATAATTCTGGAATCGAAGCTTGTCTAGCTCAGTGTACTAAATAGTTGAAGAACTTTTCATATACATAGTGTTTAATTTTAATTTACACAAAATTCGAAAACACTCTTTAATGTTTGGTTCAAATGGGCGTATCTCATGTTCCGGACTGACCACAGTCTCTTGACCCAAATTTTTAGCATCATATGTGTCTAGGCTGTAAGTTTGAGTCGGTCATTCCAGACATTGTGATTCATGTCCGGATCTGTTTAGAATTCAGCCTGACTAGATATTGCAGTGAACATGAAAACTATCAGATATTTTTAGTTTATGAACCAGTGAAAAAAGTTGTTAATTGAGATAACATTGTCTGGATTCAATTTATTTCTGCTTAGCAGATAAGCCATTTTGTAGTGATACCCGAATATAAGAAAATAATGTAATAATGTGATCCTCACCTTATAATATTTCTTTTCCCAAGGTATCGGAAATTCTGTAGACATACTCTGAATGAAGGAAAATAGACTGTAATGAGCTGGATACATGTGGGAGTACAATTAGTATCAGAGAGTAATATTTACAGTTAAGACATATAGAAAGAACCAATGTATCATCCCCAAGCCTTATATACTGTTATGGAATAAAAAACAGCTAAGGCTGCTTCCACACTGCAGTTTTTTCACTGATCAGTGTCCATCAGATTTGTGTGCCAAAACCAGGAGTGTCTCCAAAACTCAGAACAGGTGTCAATCTTTCAATTATAGTTTTTCTCTGCAAGTTCCTCTCCTGGTTCCTCTCCTGGTTTTGGCACACAAATCTGATGGACACTGATCAGTGAAAAACCGCAGTGTGGAAGCAGCCTAAATCTACTTATTTGTATCGTGCCCTGTCATAAGGCTGAGTTCACAACATCTGTGGCGCCCCACTGGTCAGGCGTCACAATTGGGTACTGCACCCATAAATGAGTGTGCGGTTACCCCTGTCAAAGTGGAATGTGGGGTTTGTAGGAGGATCCCATCCCAGCACTCACACACACCCACCTAGGCAGATGGTAGAGGCCCATACCCTGGGGGGGGAGTTGGGGGAGAAGGGGGTAGAAAAAATGTTGGTTTTCTAGTTTGCCTTGAGGGGCGAAGGAGTACGGGAGCCCTGAGCGAGAGAAGGCGACTCCGAGAGAGGGGGCCTGGAGAGAGAGAACAGGCAGCCCAGACTGAAGGAGGGAATCCACCCCGAATCTGAGCGTCCATACGCCGGGAGGGAAGTGCCGGTTCCGAAGACGCGGCACAGGGAGTTCAGCTCCTGAGTCGTAACACCGGTCATCGCGGGTGCGTCTACCGACCCCGACACCCTGTCAGAAAGGAAACCAGTCACACTAGGATAACCCACCGGGGTCGAGATCCAGTGTAGGAGAGAGGAGATTGGGAAGCTGGGATACTCAGGAAGCACCCCAATCAGGCCTGGTACTAAGCGGGCTGTTCCCGGACAGGCAGTAGCAGCTGGACACGGGTCAGAGAGAAGGAAGGCATACAACGGGAGACTCCAAGAGACCCTGTAGCCCACTGTGACTACCCGGCCGACTACCCTTACTTAATAACTATTGTCTTCTGCGAACTGTACCACCACCATTGTTCCAGTAAAGTACCCGGGTAGAGTGACAGAGTCTCCGCTTAATTATTTTCCCGCTGCACTGCAAGTTGTTTCTCCATCATCAGCACTTCTATCACTACAAGTGCCTCCCTGCCCCGGAGGGTCAGCTCTACCTGCAGGGAGCTGTATCATCTCGGCTGCTGTACCATTGCCTTCCGGAAGTCTGAAGCGGCGCTGCTGCTATTTCACCACGTCACGATAAACTTATAAACTTTAATTCCCATTCCAATTAACCATTTTTAGTTGACCACCAGGGCCAGGATCTGGGCAGGCCACCATTGACTTCCCTACCGCAGCAGAGGGCCCAAATACCCGAGTCCCCATACCCTGGGCTAGTCACGTCCATTCACAAAGCATTTTCAATTAAGTTTTCTTAAGCATAAAAACACAACATTTTATAGGATTTGCTGAAAATCGTGGCAAAATACAGATTTGGAACAAAGTGTTTGAGCACAGTCTCACCTTGAAATAAAGGTTTAGAAAATAGGCAAGAAAACCCAAGAAATAGCAAAATTATAATCAAATCAATTTATTATAATGTAATGGGATCTGACAGGATCAAGGCATCATTATGAGCGGCAGCCTTAAAGCTTATGTGAGCAAATATTGAAACTTTCACCCCAAATCACTTTTCATGTATAATTAGTTGGTAGCCAAAAGCCCCAAATGTAAATTGCTGTCCGATATTATGGCTTGTAAAATCAATACCTGAGACTAACAATGTGGCGTGTCTACAATCAACAACTTTATAACCATAAAGGGAATATAGACTTACTCCAAGATGCTGAAGAAATCATAGATCTCGGTGTTTGGAGCCCTCTGCCAGTATGAGACCAATGTATCTGGAAGTAGAGGTGGATTAGTCCCAGCTCACCTATGGATGCTTTTGTATCAGTCAATGAAAACATGTTTTATTGATTACCCTCAGATATCATTTTCATAATATGCAGGAAACAGATCAGCAGGCATTTGGTTTCACTGTGATCAAGTTTGTCAAATCGAAGAGAAGACCCGATTAAAGAAAGTGGCCTCATAATCTGTAAGACGAGGAATCAGTTATCACAGACATGATCTTAACACATGACCAGTATTACTAACGAGCTAAGAAATGTGGCCGATCTTGCCCTACATCCCCCATACATTGTAATATCAATTACCTGTTTAATCACTATAATTAGCAGATCATTCGACATTAAGATAAAGTAAAATTACATGCTATAACAATCCTCAAAAAAGAAAGAAAAAATGAACATCAATAGTTCTGAAGCTACTAGGCCTTAAAGGGATCTTCCCCCAAAGATCATTTTAAAGCTCATTTTCATCAATAAAGCACAGAATAATAAGTTCTACAATTCGATGAGTTTAAAAAAAAAAAAAATGTTTCTGTGCTGAAATAATCTTCTATGTGTCCCTGCTATATACTGTGCTATGGCCATGTCTGACTGTGCACGGAGCATGGTCTGATCCTGGACAGGGGACGAAAACAGTTTTAGGTCCGGATGCTCTTTCGCAAGGACGCTTCTTGTGGGCAGAATTAGTGCACTCTGTGCTCCTGTCCTGTCCATATGATAACTGTAAAGCAGTCACCATGTCTCCTATAAAATGTATATACAGCAGTCTGTATCTCTTATGAGATGTATATATAGCTGTCTCAGCCTCTCCTGTCCCAGATGCAAAAGATAAATCACCTCCCCCATAGCATGGCTGGTCACAGGTGCCACAACTGCCCCAATGCAGACACCTGTGTTGCCTATTCAGACACCTGTGTTGCCTCTCAGTGGAGTTGGCAGCCTCGGGCTAGGTGAATGGATGTTTTACATAGCTATTGTTCAGTGAGTTTTTTCTTAATTCTATGTCCTACTTCGGTGATTTTTTCACTCTGGAGTGCAGTCAACTCTTTGCGATGATAACATTTCTAAACTGAAAACTTTTCCAAAGAAATGCTCATAGCAGTATGCATATTACAATGCATGTCTTCTCACAGCGAGGTCATCACTGCTCACATTATATTTATAGAACTCAAGCAGTGGGAGGTCTACAGTATGTACCTCAATGAAGTTTTATGTCCTACTTTGGTGATTTTTTCTGAATGTTTGGTGGTTTTTCACTAAACAAACATATGGTTAGGACTCGTAAGCGTGAGGGCGCTTGAGAATGGGTTACGAGCTTACGTATTTTGGCCAAAATATCCACTAACACCTCACATCTTCATCTATAGTGTTTATTGCACCTTTTTATCTTTTGCAGTGTGTGGCTGAGCCCTCTGGGGGGCATCTGTCATTTGTGACGCATGTACATGGTACGGAACAGCCCGCCTGATCTAATAATGTGGGCGTGACCAATAGGTTGCAATCTGACACTGTGTCACATGTGCGTGGGTGACTGATGCCCTATGGTAACCTTGTGTCTATAAATACCACCAATCACTTCCCCCATAGCATGGCTGGTCGCAGGTGCCACAACCGCCCCCAATGCTTGGTTGGTTGCAGGAGATTGAGCACCGGTATTCAGACACCTGTGTTGCCTCTCAGTGGAGCTGGTAGCCTCCTGCCAGGTAAAATGGATGTTTTACATGGCTATCTTTCGGTGAGTTTTTTTTTTTTTGCACTCCGGACTGACAAAAGCAAACCTGACCGTAGTAGCAAAATCATCAATACCACCTAACATCACATGCTTCACCAAAGACAAGCCGTTCTAGTCATCACATTAGGGGTGAGCTAATGAAATGTTTGACCAAATGTAGCAGGCAAACAGATATTTTTTTTAGCCAACAATGATTGTATAACCATCCAATTGGAAAGGTACCCCCATTCTTGACATACACTCTTACACTACTAGAGCTATAAAGAAAGCAGTTGGTTCACCTCTGGTCACATACCTTTTCACAGTTTTCCGTCCTCTCGCTCTTCTCATTGGCACTTGGGATAGATTCAAGACTGGCCAGTGAAGCCCGGGAGTCGGCATTATTCCCTGCAGTGATGGCAATGGATGAAAAAGCTGCAGGAGTAAAGTGATGAGATGAGAGGACGCCACAAACACGATGAGAAGATCAGATGAGATCACATCTACACACATGTCAATGACAAGTTAACATGATGCCACTGAAAGCGATATGAAGGTTATTTTCTGCAGTCGTTATCCACACACAGAGCATAAATGTCAAGGATTATACATCTCTGAAATGTAACATAGACATTTAAGAAAACTGGATCAATAAGTCATCAAAACACCTGATAAATGTTCTTAGTTTCTATACACCTCTAGAAACGTTTGTCATAAATAGTGAACTAAAGGATTATTGTGGAAGCATTATTTTACAGAAACAGTAAAACTACAATATAAAAGTATCTGACATGGGACATAGACGTTTCCCTGCCTGCTCTCTGTCCTTAGTTTAGAGACACATTTGCCAGCAGTTGAAGACAACAGCAATTTTAGACAGGCTTGTAGCCTCACAACTTCACTACACTGTGTGCAGAATTATTAGGCAAATGAGTATTTTGATCACATGATACTTTTTATAAATGTTGTCCTACTCCAAGCTGTATAGATTTGAGAGCCAACTACCAATTAAGTAAATCAGGTGATGTGCATCTCTGTAATGAGGAGGGGTGTGGTCTAATGACATCAACATCCTATATAAGGTGTGCTTAATTATTAGGCAAAATGGGTCAGAAGAGAGATTTGACGGGCTCTGAAAAGTCCAAAATTGTGAGATGTCTTGCAGAGGGATGCAGCAGTCTTGAAATTGCCAACCTTTTGAAGCGTGATCACCGAACAATCAAGCGTTTCATGGCAAATAGCAAACAGGGTCGCAAGAAGCGTGTTGGCAAAAAAGGCGCAAAATAACTGACCATGAATTGAGTAAAATCAAGTCTGAAGCTGCCAAGATGCCATTTGCCACCAGTTTTGCAATATTTCAGAGCTGCAACGTTACTGGAGTATCAAAAAGCACAAGATGTGCCATACTCAGGGACAAGGCCAAGGTAAGAAAGGCTGAAAAACCACCACCTTTGAACAAGAAACATAAGATAAAACATCAAGCCTGGGCCAAGAAATATCTTAAGACTCATTTTTCAAAGGTTTTATGGACTGATGAAAGGAGAGTAACTCTTGATGGGCCAGATAGAGGGGCCATAGGCTGGATCAGTAAAATGCAGACAGCTCCACTCCGACTCAGATGCCAGCAAGATGGAGGTGGGGTACTGGTATCATCAAAGATGAACTTGTGGGACCTTTTCGGGTTCAGGATGGAATGAAGCTCATCTCCCGGACCTACTGCCAGTTTCTGGAAGACAACTTCTTCAAGCAGTGGTACAGGAAGAAGTCGGTATCGTTCAAGAAAAACATGATTTCATGCAGGATAATGCTCCACCACATGCATCCAACTACTCCACAGCGTGGCTGGCCAGTAAAGGTGTAAAAGAAGAAAAAATAATGACATGGCCCCCTTGTTCACTTGATCTGAACCCCATAGAGAAACCTGTGGTCCCTAATAAAATGTGAGATCTACAGGGAGGGAAAACAGTACACCTCTCGGAACAGTGTCTGGGAGGCTGTGGTGGCTGCAGCACGCAATGTTGATCGTAAACAGATCAAGCAACTGACAGAATCTATGGATGGAAGGCTCTTGAGTGTCATCATAAAGAAAGGTGGCTATATTGGCCACTCATTTTTTTGTGTTTTGTTTTTGCATGTCAAAAATGTTTGTTTCTAAATTTTGTGCAGTTATATTAGTTTACCTGATGAAAATAAACAAGTGAGATGGGAATATATTTGGTTTTTATTAAGCTGCCTAATAATTCTGCACAGTAATAGTTACCTGCACATACAGATATCCTCCTAAGATAGCCAAATCTAAAAAAAAAACACTCCTACTTCCAAAAATATTAAGCTTTGATATTTGAGTCTTTTGTGTTGATTGAGAACATAGTTGTTGACCAATAATAAAAAACTATTCCTCTACAATACAACTTGCCTAATAATTCTGCACACAGTGTATAAGGCCTTATTCATAGGTACATGGAAAAAATAGATTGTTTCTCCTTCGTATGATGTTCCATTTTTATATTATTTTGGTCTGTGTGTTCTTCATTCATTCATATTTTCAATTACACATTCATGTGTAATTCATTTTGTATTTTCAAGTACCCTCAAAACCAAACAAAAGGAAATTGGTTTTCTAATGGTCTACTTGCAACTTGTCAATGAATAATGGACAGCAAATGACCACCATGCCTTGAATGTGAGAGTTCTGTCCATAAAACGGACCTAAGTAGTACATGTCCGTGTCTCTTATACAAACAGTACATGGACAACAAAAACTGAGGTCTGAATAGACATTCACACAAAACAAACAGACCTGGCAAATGTCAAACTATGCCACTCCGCGTCTATACAACTCAGATAGAGAACTTCTTGGCATACCATAATGGTATTTATTTTACTAATGTGATTTTCTGAATTGCTTTCTTTATCAGTGGGAGAGATCCAATATTAGCCTGCAATGCTACAGTGGATCCTACAGTCACATTTACCGTGCAAGCCAATCAGTAGTCTGTCAATGCACAGCAGACACAGGATGTAGGGGTGGATACACCATTGGTGTAGGACAGGGGCCTAAGAGATGGGAGCCCTCCTCTACCTCAAAAGCAGCTTTGGTCACAGGCACAGAGTTCTTGCTCAGGGTTCTTTTATATCTGTAACCACCACTGACTGCGTATCATACTCTCTCTCTCTCTCTCTTTCCATATATATATATATATATATATATATATATATACACTAGATGTGAGCCTGATCCATTGGGGTGGTGACATCACGATGGGGCGGGCTATGTGGCGCTGGGGGTGGCGACTGTGTCTCCCGCGTGCGATCACTATCCTGTACAGGTACTATAATAATACAGTATATAATGCAATAAAAAAGGTTCTGTCCTCCTTTAGTTACAGAGATTTTTGCTAACGTCACCACATTTATTAGGAAAGGTGTCGTGGTAAAAGCAACACTTAATGGAGCTTACTTTTTTTAAACTGCTTGATTCCATGATCTAGCCATAAAGACTCCTAACACTACAAAGAAGAAGACCACCATCATATGTACTAAGTAAATTCTGATATTAATATAGCCAAAGTCAGGAAAATAGACAGGAAATGCAAGGGGTTTGGAAACCTCTTTAATGCAATTTTTTTTTAGAAATTAAAACAAATCCTATAATAAAACAATTTGCAAAGTTTCCTAATAATTCATGTTTGAATATTTACTTATATTTACTCATGTCATGCGTGTACAACAAGAATAATACAGGCCAAATAATGGCCAGAAATTGTATCTGGCAGGCTAGTAATTTTGATGGCTCTTCATGAATTAGGAGCGTCTGCCTCCAGCACATCACTTGAACACCAGCATGAAAACACCGGTCTTGATGAATCAGGCTCTAGGTATCCATTACTGGAATGCAGATTTTTAACATTTAAAAAAAATAACTATTTTATGAATTTGATATCAATACCAACCAACGTTTTATATTTTGTTTAAAGTGTAGCTTTTCAAAGTTACAAAATATTGAACAATTGGTGATATTTTGGCATCGGTATCAATACTTTACTGTAAACCAATGGATTTAAATACATAGTGTACTCGGTATTACCTGCTATGGAATTTAAGACATCTTTAGAAAATGAGGTATCTGCAGAGGCTGCGTGCTTTATGGCAGATTGACTATGTGAGGCCGTCGCTGTGCTCAGGTCATCTCTGGAACCCTATCAAGAAAATAGAAGTACAAACATCCCAATGTTCATAACAATTTAACAAAGTTTAATTTATTCCCGATCCCAACAATTGGAAAATCAGCACTC